>BLKR01004810.1:0-97214 GCA_011170035.1 Teleogryllus occipitalis | reverse complement strand
TAAATTTTGAATTTTTGAAAGGGAGAAAAAAAAGAGAAAAAAAACCTCCCATGTAATAAAATCTATTTTCAAGGATAAACAAGCAATAAATTTTGAATTTTGAAAGGGAGAAAAAAAAACAAAAAAAACTCCCATGTAATAAAATCTATTTTCAATTCAATTCTGTTTAAAACGAGTCATTTTCATGTGTTTTCTCTTAGATCAGCTTATTCATGCTATCAAAATGTTCGAGAAGGAAGCTCATTCTCATTGTCACATGTTTCGAAACGTCTACGCGAGAGCGTGTGAGGATATTTCTACTGTTGAGGTCATTAATCGCCTCGTGGTTGATTTCCCCGAGGTGAGTTAGTGACGAGTTCTTCGCTTGCCCGCCTCTGCGCGTTGCGGGCGAGATTGCAGGTGGGGCTGCGCGTGTGCCACGGTGAGGGTGGCTGACGCGAGCGATGGGTACTGCGACGAGCACTTTCATCAATCACCCGCCCGGCTTAATTGAGGCCCGATTGTTCACGCCGTGGAATCCGCGTCCCCGGGCTCCGGCCCGCCGCCCGCCCGTGTTTTTTCGGCCGTCGCGACCTGTTGCCCATGTCGCGTCACTGGTGGCGGCGGACGCGTGATGGAGCATCCGAACCGCGCCCGCAGCTTCCTCGGCTGCGCTGCACTGCGTTGCGTAGCGTAGCATTGCGTTTCGTAGCGTTTCGTTGAGTTACGTAGCGTTGCGTAGCTTTGCGTTTGCGTTGCGTTTGCGTTGCGTTGCGTTGCATTGCATTGCGCTGGGTTGCGTTGCGTTTCTTTACGTTGCGTTGCGTTGCGTTGCGGTGCGGTGCATTGCGTAGCGTTGCGTAGCGGTGCGTAGCTTTGCGTTTGCGTTTGCGTTGTGTTGTGTTGTCCTTTTGGGATGTACACATACAACTACAATTTTTAAACATAGTTTTTCGTAATAAAATCTGTTACTAATTGATGGAGCTGCGATTCCGGGCGCGTCGACTGTTAAGGTCAATCATCCCGTAAGTGAAGTGTTTGTGTTTTCCTCGAGAGGTGACGGTGATCTTCCGCTGAATTGCGAGATCCGGTGCCGACCTACCGTCGGCTACGTCTGTTTTTCCCTAATCAGGTATCTCCCACCAGCGGGGTACAGCCCCAATCGGGACAAGTCCTAAACTCCCGAGAGATCACTCGGCATGTCTGGTAGTGTAGTGCATGCAAGTGTAAATATGTGTGTGTGTGTGTGTGTATAAGAGGTGAGAATAGCACAAAGAAGAAAAAATCGTCTGTGGTCCCTGGCCAGTTTGTTAGGGTTCTGCTCCGGTATTTTGCCTGTTGTTCATTGTGAAGTCACAAAACAAAACTACCGATCAGAGCAGCCGGTAGTTTCAGGACGGTAGAATTCTCCCCCAGACAGCGACTGAATTCGACCTAGCTATCTAGCTAGTGCCGAAAATCCTGCCGCGGTCGGGACTCCAACCTAGGAGCTTCCCGACTAGAGGCACTGCAGGAAATATGTTATACAAAATGAATCTTTGAATAACAATTTTTCGGAATATGAATAGCTTTTGCGTAATTTTGAGTAAAATCATAACATTTAAAAAAATAGCGAAAACAAGATTTTCTCAAAAACGACCCAATGTTTTAAAACGGTTTTTAAACGAATAAAGCATTGTTCGAATAACAATATTCCACACATTGGATTATTACTAAAACTTTTGAAATTTCGAAAATTGTAGAAGTTAACTTGTGTGGGGGGTGGCGCAGGTGTATGCTTGCTACTATGATGACTGACACGACTGCTCATGAATTCTACGCGCCTCAAGTTTTCTATTCCCCTGGGCTCATATTTTTGCTCGTTGGGAGACTTAAGATTATTGAAACAAGTTGTTGAATTAATTAATAAAATATAACTGTTAGAAAAAATACGAGACAATGTTATAGCACAAGTACTAGAACCTGTAGTTTAAATACCTACACGAAATGCATTGAACTGTAGTAATTGTAATAATGTTAGATTTGAAGAATGATGAACGAAATGAAAAATATCTATTTTATAAATAAAACAGTATCGATGCAATTGGATCTTGTGCATCCGCGAAACTTAAGATTGTTATTGTATTTTGTAAGACATTGTATTATGACAATTCATTTGTCTAATATCCCTGATGAGGGTGAAATAAACGCTGAAACGTTGGCATATTCTATTATAAAATCCCATTTCACGTTTTAAGAAGACATTCCCACATGATATGCCGTATTTCTCTGCGGATTTGACCGGCTTACTTGAAGGGCATTAATTGATGTCATTGCAGTGCCTCTGACCAGGAGAGCGGTTAGATTCCCGACGATGGCAGGATTTTCGATATTAGCTAGATAGATAGGAGAATAGAGGAGAGTTCTTGCTCTGATGGGTAGTTTTCCGTGGTTTCTCCCATCAACACCAGACGACATCCAAAGCGGTACCGCAACAAACGGGCCACGGACCGCGCGCGATCTTTCCTATTCTTTACACACACTTACATGCTTACACACTTATTCGTTACACACACTTACATGCACTACACTCCCACACATATAGGGAGGTCAATCAGATCCAGGCTGGGGCGGTGCCTCGCTAGTGGAAGATACCTGGTTGGGGGAATCCCCGTAAATCGACGTGTAGGTTGGCGCCGGTTCTGGTCATGCTGTGGGGGAATAGTGCCACACCTCAAGATAAATATATACACTACACTTATGGGAAAATAACCTTAGAAGTAGATGCCTCGGAAAACACTAATCCATCAATCAATTTGCGTATTTGACTTCGTGCACTCACCCAACGCGAATTGATTTCCTAGGATGCCGAAAGCTCCAGGCTGTCGCGCCTGCACCAGGGTCTCCCCTCCGCCGCCCGCCGCCCTCCTGCCAGGGGCCATGCAATCGCTCTGATAACGCACCCCTCCCCTCTCCATATCCCCTCCCCTCCCCCTGGCGAGAACAGGTGCCGGCGCTTTGGCAGGCGCCCGCTGCAGATATTGATTGCGCACCGCTTTTCAGGAAATTTTCAACCTGATTGGCGTTCGGGAGGCAGGGGGGACCCTCCGCGATGCAATATAAGTGTCGAACCCCTTCGCTTCGCAGCTGCCCGGCTGTCGCGCCGCCACGCCGCTCGCTCGTCTCCAAAATCATAAAAGTGCTGCTCAGCAGCGGCGTTGTCACTGCTCTGTCACGTGGGGCTGTGTCGCGGAGGAAAGAAGAGGACAGGACGGGGACGCCCTTGCAAAAGTTCATAACGTGTCCGTATCAAAAACAAGACGTAAGAAAGAAGAGGAAATTGTTTGAAATAGAGGAAATTGTAATTTTCTTACTATTTTCCTCATGTTTTAAAAAATTTTTACTAAGTCTTTTATTTATTTATTCCTTGATTTTTTTGCTGCTTTTTAGTATACGAAAGAAGCAAATATAAATTCATTGTTCTGAAATAAAAATTTTGCAAAATAGTTCTGTCTAAAAAATGCTCTAGGAACTTACAGTAGTTTTTTTGCTGCTGTATTTTATTCGTATTAAAATTGAAAATGATAAATGGTTTATTAATTTTTTTTTGTTTTTTCATATTTTCGATCCTACTCTGGGCGCACGTTTTATTTCGTTCAAAAGCTTTAAAACGTGTCTTATATGTAGGTCTATCATTTTAGATATTATGTTGTCTGATTGAAACTGTACTTTTTAACTATTTATTTTTTTTCCAATTTACCCCACTTTGGTCCCATAATTGGTACCCTGAAAAGGGTCTGATCGGGTAAGACGGTGAAAAGTGCCCCGTAGCAAAATAAAATAAAATATTTTGAACAATGATTCTGATTGAAAATAAAGATTTTAAAAGTAGTTTACGAATACTTATTCTCTGAAAGACTTCTATGCAATGAAGAATTTACATACGCAATGACAATTTCTTAAATACATTCAATTAAAAAAATTACTCATAATTTAATGTCCTGATTTTTCCACATTAAAATACTTTTAAAACCTTAGTTACATCGTCGGGAAATAAAACTCCGATCTCCTCGTTTAAACCCGTTTTTGTGATCTCAGAGCAATTGAGACCACCTATGATAGAATTGTCTGAGAGGCGTACATTTTACATGCATCTCCTTTGCAAGGTTTGCATAATTTTTCAAAACTATACAATAAAACGTAAAACTAATTGCTTTATATTAATTTTTAATATTAACTTTTTTCATTATTTAACTTCATCATTCACGAATATATCGACTGATAATCTATCGTAAGCAAATCTAACTTTGGCAACTGATACAGATGTAAAAACTAAGCAAACTCAAACAGGTCACGTGCGTTATTGCAATTGTCACAATAGTTTGCTAAAAGCAAGACAAACAATAACGAAGTGGACAAAATTGTACATATTAGGACAGGGTTCTACCGTGGAAAAGGAACCGGAAAAACATTCCCGCGCTAGGTACTTCGAGAGATAAAGCAACTCGAATTGAAGATACTGTAGAACGAATCAGAATTTTTCGTTATCTGAAAGCAAATTGTAGACTGACTTTAATGTATGGTAACTATCATGAAAAAGTTAAGATGTACGAACCATGGTTTTTGATATCCTACTCCTGGTGATGCTGTTTAATATTACTTAGTATCCGTAACACAATTTGGTCCGTATCTAACTGAGAGACGACAAATTGTTCCGAGATAGAGAGACTCACTCTGAATCAGAAATGTACGCGAAGGCTCGTGGTTCCTCCTCCAGATATCACCTCCAGCAGGGCACAGTCCCATCCGAGTTAAGCTCTAAATTCTCGATTAGTGTGTGTAATGAATATAAAACGCGTATGTGTGCGTGTCTGTGTGTAAGGGGAGAGAGAGAAGATGAAGAAGAGGAAGGAAAGATCGCGCGTAGTCCGTGCCGTTAGGATAGCACCGGCATTCGCCTGGTGTTGATCGGAGAAACTACGGAAAACCACCGATCAGAGCAGCCGACTTAGATTTCTTCTTCAGTCAATGGCTGAACTTGATCAAGCTGTCTAGCTAGTGTCGAAATTCCGCCACCGTCAGGTCTCAAACCTAGGACCTCTTGGACAGAAAACTGCATCGCAACTGGTCACAAAATCATCTCAACCGAGTCGGACATTTTAGTTATTGCACTCCTACGATTTACTGGCATTTTATAAAATCCAGACCATAGTTTCGATTTGTTTTAGATGTCATTGTAAATTATTTTAGGATTTTCAACTTAAAATAAATTTTCTCTATTATTCCGGTGATTATTTGTATTATTGCTGTAGGCCCTGGTTATGTTCTGTGAGCTCTTTATGACCACACATTAAATGCATTTAAGTCCTAACTTAACGTGCAATTTAGTAACGAAGAAAAAAGTCGGCGAGTTTTAACCGTCAACGCCTCTGCAACTCTAAAAGGACGAGGCGTTGCCTTGGATTACAAATTGAAAATCTGATTATCCCCTTGTTCGAGAAGAACGTCCATTTGTGAGAAAAGAAATGCACTTACGAGGCCTCTTAGTGAGCGAAAGAAACGTGCGAGAGACGAGAATTTCTAATTGCGCCTTATTTTAAAGAGGACGGCTTCTCCCCCAGGTCTCGTGAGTCTCAAAGCGGGATCACCATGTTAGATAGCTCGGGAATCTATTGATGACACTGCAGATCCTCCGACACTAGCTGCTAGGTCGAATTCAACTATTGTCTGGAGAAGAATTCTAGCGGCCGGCTAATCTGATCGGCAGTTTTCCCTGGATTCTCCGATCAACACCAAGCGAAAGCTGAAGCAGTACCCTAACAAACGGGCCGCGGACCGCGCGCGATCTTTGCTTCCTCTTCCTTGTTCTATCCTCACTTCTTACTTCCAGACACTTAATTACATGCATTACATTACCACTCGTGCTGGGAGACCATTCGGTTGCCTAGAGCATGTCCCGGCTGGTGAGAAATACCTGGTTAAAGATAAACCCGACGGATAGGTGAGTGTCGGATCTCGCCACCCAGAGGGGAAAGATCACAGCTTCCTTTCTCAATAAAACATATACTACACTTGCGAGAGAAATGCCCTTAGCAGTTTATACGGCCTGAATCACGAATAAATCAAACCGGGAGCGGTAGCTCAGTGCATCAACTGATGTCACAGCAGCGCCTCTGACCGGGAGGTCCTAGGTTCGAGTCCTGACGGCGGCAGGATTTTCGGTACTAGCATTTCAACTAGGTCGAATTCAGTCGCTGTCTGGAGAAGAATTCTAGCGGCCGGCTGCTCTGATTGGTAGATTTTCTGGGTTTCTCCGATCAACACCAGGCGAGTGTCGGAGCAGTGCCCTAACAAACGGGCCACGGACCGCGCGCGATCTTTCCTTCCTCTTTCTTGTCCTATCCTCTCCCCTTAGACGCACACACTTACGCTAACATGCACTACTCTACCACATATTCCGGGAGACCGGTCGGGAGCTTAGAGGTTGTCCCGGCTGGGGCGGTGAGCCGCTGGTGGGAGAGTCCTGGTTAGGGGGAAACCCCTCTAGCCGACGGTAGGTCGGCACCGGATCTCGCCATCCAGCGGAGGAAGATCAAAGATATCTCCCGAGGAAAAGCATGCACTACACTTACTGGACTAATGACAGCCGTTGACGTGCCCGGAATCACTAAGCAACCAATCAATGAGTCAATCAACGCGGGAAGGCCCTTGCTTTATTGCATTGCGTCGAATTTTGAAAATGTGCACACAATTCACTTTTCCCCATAGCACGTCATACGCAGTTTTTAACTGTTTTTTTGACGTTAAATAAATAAATAGAAGCATGGCGGTGGGAGGACTCTGCTCCTTTAGATTAGGGGAGACTGGAACACATTTGAACAATTTCCCTTCATTAGTTTCTTTTCCTTGCATTTAAGAGCTATGTATCAAAATGTGTTAATTTCGTAATTCATCTCAATTTGTTTTAAAGCGCATCACCCCGAGAGTAATTTGAATAGGTCTTTTCTGTTCAATGTAGTAGGTAGACAGATGGTATTTTGGGGACAGGCCTGCTCCAGCAGTATAAACCAGCATAACGAAATTAATGACGGACATTGAGAATGCCAGATCTCTTCGGAGCTGGCTCGCAGCCTAATCCGTAATGATGAATAGTATGACGTTGGGGTTTTTGTTGACAAAATAGAGGTGAGATATGAATGTCGGCCAAATAGGAAATAGGCGGTTTTGGCCATAGCGTTTGTATTTATTTTTGTTCTTCAAATACTAATTTTTACTCTAAAAGAACTGTAAAATCTGTAGGTGTTTAAAGATATTGACTTTGTTTCCTCTTTAATTCCTCACTTCCTCCTTTGAAGGTTTTCGCCGATATTTTGACTTTCCTCACTTACTTTCTAATGAACTATTTTGTTAACTTCCCCCTCCTAGCATGAAATCACTTGATTTGTGTTATATTTACTGTATCATGAACGTAGACGTCTCTACGGGTTATGAAGATCTCTTTGTCTGAAAGTTCTCGAGTTTTTTTCTTCCTTTGGTACAGGGTTTTCGTTTTAAAGCGCTAGGGCCTCACTAACGACGTTTTTCGCCCGCAAACTTCTCTCTAGATGCTCACCCCAGAGAGCACTACCAGTCGAGGAGGAGAGTAGACTAGCTGACGTGGCTCTTTCCCCATACTCTGTACACGGTGGGGTATTGATTTCTGATATTTAGTGGTGTGATCTTACAGGCAACAGTACAGGTAAAGGGAACCACATCTTCTCTTCAGTACACAGACCTTTGTATACAAAATATGTTTTGTAAGCAGGACCGTATGTACATACTACAAGCAAAACAGGCAGTTGTTTGGAAGAAGGGGGGCACGGGGGGCTACGCCCCGTAAAAATAATAAAATAATCCATTAAAATGAAGTGTGTTTGTGTCTGTTTTTTAGTTGTTAATGAAATAGTATACTGTGTTTTAAAGTTGTTATATTGTAATTAGAATTTTTAATAGACCGGGATGACTTTTTCTGTAGGGGAATCCCCAACACTTTACGTTTCGGAATCCCGTAAAACGTAATTCTGACACTGGATGTAAGGTTATGTGGATGGGTTAAACAGTGAGGGGGGTTCCTACAATATAGGTAAAATCGATATTGTCAAGTGAGACGTCCCTGATTTTTATTGCATTAGAAGGACCACTGTTCATGGTTAATCATACAGACACGCATTTGTTTTCTACATCTGAGAATTTCCTTCCTTGGCGAGTGTTGAGGAATGGACCGTTCGTCGCTAGGAGCACCGCTGGCCAAGACATTTCAGTGCCTTTGGTGTCGTCGCATCGTTAAAATGCGACCCGATACCTCTGCGTTTCTGATCTCCATGGATACGCCAGCACATTGGAGAGGGTCAGACCGCCTTGGCGTACAGACTGAGAAGTAAGTATATGACGAAGATGTTAGAATTGTGGGAGAAGAATGCGATTTATTATTCATTAGACATAAATATTCGTATGCAGAAGATAAATGTCAACATCATACAAAAATTTGAAAGAGAACAGAACACAAAAATATATGAAAATAAAGTAGAGTGAGTGTGGTTTCCGGAGCGTCTTAAATTACCCTGTAAGAGTAGTGCATGGGGTGTAGTAGGCAAGTGTAGTGCAAGTAAGTGTATATCTAGCGGGATGGCGGTATTCCTCCCCGATAACTCATATCGTTCAGCGAAGTCCTACACTTCGATTCGCGAATTTTCACTCCTTCAGGTATCTGCACCTGCGGGACGAGCGCTAAGCTCTCCGACTGGTGTATCGGCACTTTTGATTGTGTATTGAGTGTGTAGGGAAGGGAGGGGACTAGGATGAGGAGAAAAGAGGTGGAAAAATCGCGTGCGTTTTTTGTCCCGTTTCTAAAGGTACTACTCCGGTATTGGTCTGGTATTGTTCAGTGAAATCATGGAAAACCAACAGAGCAGTCGGCTGCTAGATATCTGTTCTAGGCAGTGGTTTAATTAGACCTTTCTAGCTAGTAAAAAAATCCTCCACGGTCGATTCTCTAACCGTAGAACCTCCCGGACAGACTTCAAGCTAGTGTTGCCAACAATGTTCGTGTAAAAGGGAGGGACAGAAAATAAAAAAAAATTAAAAACGCATCAACACATTTCTTTTTGTAGATTTTTAATTTAGACTAATATCGACTCTATTTTTTCTCTCTCCATTTGCTATCCAAGTGAAAAGATTCTTTCATAAAATGCTGATGAAATGGCAAATGGAAGTGATAAAATAAATGAAAACAAATGTTTACTAAAACGAGGACATTTAAAATACAAAGGAGGACGAGAGGACAGCTGACGTCAATGAAGGACTGTCCTCCCAAACGGTAGACGGTTGGCAACCCTAGATGCAGCAGAGGCAAGTGTATTGCCGCTGAGCTACTGCAGCTGGTAAAAACAGAAATGCAATGCATACCATGGTTAGCTCTTTGACACGGAACTAAACGGACTAATTAGAGTGCAGGGCAGAAATTAAATGATTAGCTTCCCGCGGTTTAACTTCGTCATCCTGCAGGCTGCAGGCAACCAGCTTGATTTACCGCTGTCCCTTTGATCTCTGCCATGCGGTGAGGTGCAGATGGCTGCTCGCTCGATGCTTCGACCCGATGGGAGAGGGCGGGGAGGGGAGAGGAGGGGAAATGCGTTCTATCCCCGCCTGTGCCTTACTGCCGAAACAACCAGGATCAATGTGTGGATCTGCCCATGAAAGTTCTTGCGCTTGATAGTTTAGCTTATCTCTATTCCGTCCGAGAGAATTTTATCTAAACTTGCACACGAGACCGTGGAATTTTCAAGTAGATGTGTTTGCTCTTGAAATCTTACTAGGTCATGCGTGAAGGGAGGGGGTGACTATTGGCCATGTGAGCTTAAATTTTCAAGACACAGTTTTCTTTTCAAATATTTGATGCAGAAATTACTATTCAGTATCTTTATATATTATCTTAAAGCAAGCATATACTTTAGCGGTATATTTTTCCACGTACTGCTCATAAGTTTTATTTTCAGAAAGCATCCAATCTTCGATGTCACGGATACTCACAGTAGTCGAAGTAGTGGCGTTGATGTCACTATATTTTTCGTTGAGGAATCGGGGAAGACGTAACGTACTTGCAGGCCGTACGGAAAGCTGCGTCCGTCAAGATAAACTGAGATCGGTTAGTAATAATCAGAGTTTAATCACTACTACTTCATCATCTTCGTCATTTACACTCATTTATTGTTTCTCACTCTTAATTTGTTTATTTGTAATTTCAGATTATTTTGTTTTGAGTTTTTCTTATTGTGGCAAACTGATATAGAGAAGGAATACTACATTCCTTCCACATTTGCATTTGCCACAATACGAAAAATGCAAAACAAAATAATCTCGAAATAAACAATTTAAACAAAAAAGTTAGCCTAGAAAGTATACCAACAAAAAATGACATCATTACAACTTTACTGTCCTTGTTTTAACCGATAATCATCTTTTTGCGTATCGCCACTTGCTTTCTAATGCTGGCATAGTTCTTTCTCATCATTACGATGTCTGCACATTGATCAGGCAGCATTTTATTTGTCATTGATTGTCATTGAACTATACATTCACGAAGCGTAGTTTCACCCAGTCTATCATCTTGTCTGGTGTCTCCAAGAAACATTAAAAAATTCAGATGTTTTAGGAACTATTTGACGAAGCGAAAATTATAAACTTATCGACGGCTTAATTTATAACACTGGAATAACATATGGTACTAAGTGATTTTATTTACGAACTTACTTTTGTTAACTTATTCGAGAATTTCAAGAACGAATTAGTAAGACTGTTCGCCTTCACAGATCACTAGCGACACTTCTTTCGTCTGGGCTCATAAAAAAGCTCCTCTTGCTTGGTCTGTTAACCAGTCACAGTTATTGTTTTATTAATACCTACACTTTAATTGTATGAAGTTGACCACAAATTCTTTTCATACAATTACATATTACACAAGTGTTAAAAGGTCCTATTTTCACATACTCTCATGACATTCATTTACACATCTTCATTATCGGAGCGCTGTGTAACTATTCTTGCCATTCGGCCACAGCCCAAGTCATGAAAGCGGAAACAGAATTGAACAGGAATCTCATAGCAGCAGCAGAGATACAATCACAAGGCCAAGACCTATGTTTGCGCTTTGGGTATGTTGTATCTAATGTCCGAATGTTGTTAATTCATGAATTAGACGGCCAATTGGCACATTAACCAAAATGTGTGAGTTGGGACGACATAGGCACAACTTCCAAGACTTCTTTGGACTTTAGCCGAATAATGTGCACATAATCCAAAACGAGCTAGGGCAGGTAAAGTCAGTTACGGAGGCGAGGAACAGCAGACAAATAGAAAACCGACTCCAGGTCGGAAATTTTCAAGGCTAGTGAGAGACAGGATGTGCGGTTTCGAGTTGAACTATATAAATTTTTATTTACATGACATACATTCATCTCACTGTATATCTCGTTTGACGCTCCGATACACCATTTCGAGTTGGCTTCAGACGTCGGTCTTCGCGATTTACTTGAGTCTGTGTAACACACAATTTATACAGCATTTTTATGCTGAAATATTTTTCTCGCGAACGCATAATATGCCTCACGATTAATCATCTTACTTTAGCCAGCGCCTTGAGGTTAATTGAAAATTAGCCGGATGATGTCAGAATTGATCCTTTTATAGTCTCTCGCACAGTTTTATCCACGTTGTCTGATTAAAATGCAAATCAACCAGCTAGCTATGTATGGTCTACGGCTAATTGGGCAATTAGCGTGGTGTTGTCCAAAATGACACGTTTATCGTTTGACCTGCGCCTGCCGGCTCTGCGCGAGCAACCGTGCACGCCTACCTATGCCAACCTCGCTCGCCCCCGCCGCCCGGGGACGCATCATCTGTTGCGCCAACGACACCCCCCATCAGGGCTTTGAACCTGCCACTGGAAACGTGGACAAAGCTGTAGGCGCAAGGACAGGGGCGCTAGTGTCAGCTGGTACGGCTTTGCGTTAAGCCAATTTGCGCGATAGATATTTGGAGCTTTTATGGGAAACGGTAAATACTTGGGGCTAAGTAATGATTTATACTGATAATATTCGCTGAAAAAGATCACGGTTGTATAAAGCGAGTGTGTAAGCACGGTCTTTCCCACCGGATGCACCTACTTTACCACCGGGTGCACAGTCAACCGTCGAAGTTAAAGTCTGATCTCCGATGACTCAATAAGCGACCTGTCCTGTAGGTCCTAATTGGGTTCGAGTTCTGACGATGGCAGATTTTCGACACTATCTAGAGATTCACTGTCTGGAGAAGAAATTAAGCGACCGGCTGTAAAGATCGAGAATTTTACGTGGTTTCTACGAGCGCCACCAGGGGAATGTCGAAGCCATAGATCGTTCGCGATTTTTCTTTCCTCTTACATGACTTATCCTCCCCTCTTACTTGCGCACACTTCACACTTACATGCACTGCACCACCACCCACAGCTTTTCCCGACTGGGGCGGTGCCCCACCAGGGAGATACCTGGAGGAGGAATCCCTCGCAAGCTGATAGTTGTCGCTGGATCTCATCCAACGGGGGAGGAACCCTACCTTCTTCAGGCATAAAACTTCCACTACACTTACGAGACTAATAATAAAAGCAGTTGACGAGACTGAAAGCACCAATCTAAACTCTACAACGTTGACCAGCAGTCTACAAGGAGCTTTTGCTCAGAATATCTTGCAGTAATTGACAGCACTATTGATCTTCTGCGTATGCGCAGATGCAGAAACGTGAAGCTAAACTCGTACAGCGCATGCGCAGAAGATTGATAGTGCTGTCGATTGCTGTAATACTTCGCCGTGCAAAACCTTCCTTATCTTACAATACTTACGAGACTAACGACCATAGTAGTTGACGTGACTGGACGCATCGACCATTCTGATCTGTGCAACGTTGACCAGCAGTCTGCAGGGAGGATTTGCCCAGAATATCTTGCAGTAATCGACAGCACTATTGATCTTCTGCGTATGCGCAGATGCAGAAACGTGAGGCTAAACGCGTACAGCGCATGCGCTGTTAGAATACATATCGATGGTGCTGTTAATTGCTGTAATACTTCGCCGTACAAAACCTTCCTTATCTTTTATTTCCTATAAAAATGTGCAAGAGCGGAGCGTGTCATTGTAAGCATGTCCACCAGTTTGTATCGGCATTGAAGGGCCCCGGCGTCAACACCTGCTGGATGGCTGCCAGGAAGTGGGGCGCCTTGCTCGGGGGTAGCGCACCGCACCGTTCCAGTCACGGCGGCCCTCGCTCTTTCTCTTGAAGCCTCGCCCTCTTCCAGAGTACCTGCGTTCGTCGCATTCCTATCGTCTGGAAGGGAGGCCGTTTCCAGCATGCTCCATGGTGTTCCATTTGCTCCAGCTTGTACTCGCTCGAGCGCTGTAGTTCGAGCGTTCTGTGCTAACTCGAGCTGCGCCGATTCACAGGGCAGAGCAATGGTGGAAGAAATAGGTTACAAGTCATGTGCGATTACGCTGCAGAACTACGTAAATTATATGAATGATGAACTTTCAGGGTAATATTCCATTTATTTTTTGATTTGATTGATTAGTGGTTCCGGGCGCAACTGCTAAGGTCTTTAATCTCGTACGTATAGTGCATGTTTTCCTCGGGAGGTAGCGGTGATTTTAAGTCGCTAGATGGTGAGATCCGGTGCCGACCTACCGTCGACTAGGGCACGTGTGGTTGTATAGTACATCCTAGTGTACATATAAGAGAACTGCATGCGTATGTAAATTCTCGAGCGCCGTGAGTTGGAGGGTTCTGGGCTTAGTCGGGGTGTCTGATTCACAGGTCAGAGCGATGGTTCAGACGGAGACGCTTCCGCCTCTTGAAGGAATAGGAATCCCCAATCCCAAGAGTTAGAAACTGGTAACCTCTCTACTCCTTTCTCACACCTCACGTTGAAATATTCTAACAATAAGTCTCTAAATCATATGGAGGTGCTCAATTGAATTTCTTCCATCGATATTAATCTGTGGCACTTGTCTCGTCTGTCTCTGTATATTATTATTATTATTATTATTATTATTATTATTATTATTATTATTATTATTATTATTATTATTATTATTATTATCTGTTCTTTATCCAACATCTGAAAGAACCAAACGCCTGAACGAAATAAAATCAAGCTCATAACATACTAGACCTTTCAGAATAATCCTCTCCTATATTATTTCATTCGTATACATACCTTTTGCGGCTCTTATAGGCAACCAATCTTCATAAATGAGGTCTCTAAAGAAAGATAACTTCTCGGAGACGTGACTAATTGCACTTCGACTTCAAAAATGAAGGATTTGTTAAAAAAATGCGTCTAAATAAAATGCAACCCGTAATACTCGTCCGCATTTTTTAATCTATATCATTAAATAACTCCTAAAAGAAGCGTTTTAGGGTTTTTGAAAACTACAATATTGAGGTCGAAGGCCTCAAAGAAACGTTTCTCCCATCAAGATCTTCTTGAACATTCTATTACATTTTTGCTAGTTCGACGCTTCTCGATTCTACTCCACCTGTCCAGAGCCTGTAGAAACTGCAACTGTATTGTAAATGAAACTAATTACTTGATACTTTACGCGACTGATTTACATGGGTGTACCTCTCTTCTCGGTAATAACGTTAAATAAGAATAGTTTGTATTGATAGGGGTGTATTGTATTGTTATCCATTGCAAGGAGACGTTTAAAAGAAAAGACGGAGGATAAAAGGGTCTTGAAGAAAAATATATATTACAGGTTTAATATGGAAATGAAAAAATAGGGAAGAGGGTGGGGTTTAACATGCGAGAGTTCTCGCACGGGTACTCTTGTATTTCATTAATTTCATCTACACTTACTAGATATAACAGAACTGAATCTGTTTAGGAATGCAATTATTTGATAAATAAAGACGTCGTTTCGAAACTTTAAAAAGAAAGAATGTTGTTAATTCTTTCTGAATTAACAATCTTTCTTTTTTAAGAAGTTTTATTAGCTGCACTGACGTTATTAACAGTACTTGTGACTCACTTGCTGAATTTGCAGGAGAAATATAACATTGTAGGTATTTTCATCAACCCAAGATCAAGCTCTTTCATTCCCATTTTTTCATATCATGTGCACTCCTTGGTTCAACTGGTATCATGAAGCTTGCTTTCAACACTTGAAATCGTGACCCAAGTGGGGGAGTCTCAAGTACTGTGCGTCTGACGTTCAATTTTCTCGGCCAAGTGTGCTTCGCCTGGGCGATTGAAAACCTGTCGTTCTGGCCAAGCGAGCCGTGAGTATTGCGAAGCGAGTGCCATGAAGAGTGATTTGTAGGAGTGTGTACTGTAAGTTCAGTTTTTGTTATTACGTGATATGACCGTTCATAGTTGGTTCTGTAATATGTCTCATATTTGAGACCAGTGTAATGCATTAATACAGAACTGAATCTGCAGGTTCAATGCAGTTCATTATTGTAATTGGAAAGTAGTTGTTTATGTTGTGAAATACGCATTTGTTCGTCGCTTATGTAGATTACCACGTTAATGCGATTTTATTTTTAATTTCTGTTCTAAAAAATAAAGTAATATATAGCTTCTGTATCATGCACGTGCGAATTTGAGACTTCTTCTTTTAAGCACCTCTTCACACAAATACTTTCTGTAAGCAAATTTTTGCTGGTTCGACGCTTCTCGATTCTACCCCACCTGTTCAGAGCGTTTAGAATCTGCAAATGTATGAGAAATTAAACTAATTACTTACTAATTACTCTGTTCAAAAAAATAAAGTAATATGTAGCTTCTGTATCATGCACGTGCGAATTTGAGACTTCTTCTTTTAAGCACGACCTCTTCACCCAAATAATTTCTGTAAGCAAATTAGAACTTCTCAGATAGCGCTGCTCGTGAGTAACATGAAAACGAGCAAGATAACGCCGCTCATTCATAATAGAGATAATGACGCCACTAACAGTAAACAAATGAGATGAAACAAGAAATTCCATCCGTTCCACGGTAAGATATCAGAAAGGAGGTGAGATTTAAAATAATTACACTGAGAACACTGTTATAATATTTGTGATTCTCAGGACCAAGTGAATACAGAGAAAATGTAAGTTTTGCTTTTATCTTAAATCAATAGCTATTTATGCTCCAAGGCCGTTATAAGAGTTCTAATGATCGACCGGCGACAAAATTCCCGAGGAATTTCTGTCGTCCGAGATCATTAGATCCAGTTAACGACCATTGCACATATATGATTTTATTTTTTACATAACTTTAATAATTCAGATTTACTTATGTATTAATTAACTAGTTGTTTACTTGACTAGGTTTGTGTTTACATTTTCTCCTCCCATAATTCTCTTTCATAATTCCCCCCCAGAGAGAACGTGTTGCATCATTCAACTGTTTTCATATTTCCCTCGTAACCACGATTCTCTCGGTTCATGTAAGTTGTAGAGTGAATATCGGACTCTTTATCGAAGGCAATAACAAGCAATAACGCATCAGTAAAAAAAAATTACCAAGGTCTGTGATTATGGATGAAGCGCAGTGACCTGTCATTTGACCCCTGAGAGGAAATGTGAGCAAGAGGGGGAGTGGAAGTGGTGTTTGGTCCCGCCGAGGCGCCTAATTGAATCGCGAAGTGTGTAGCCTGGTGACCTCGAGGGCTTCTTCCACGCAGAGCCCCTCGGGAAGCCTTCCAATTTATCTCTGGCGCTTCGGACGACCCGGGAACGCGGCTCCCATTCTCCTTTTCATTATCTTTAACGTCATCCTTATTACCTGCTTTATCTATCCCTCTCGGTTTCCTCTTCCATGATTGGAAACGAACATAACTTAAAAAGGAAGAAAAAAATAGCCTGGAAATTGTGTTCTCGTATTTCCCGTCTCGGTAATTTGTGTCAAACCCTTAGAAGTGCTTGTTCTGAGGAATAAACGAAAGCTTTGGACGGAGCTTTCACTCAGGAAAAACCTTTTGCTAGAATATCAACCGTCTTTGCGGAGGTAGGAAAGGAGGTAATTTTCTACTTTACATCAAAGGCGGTTCTGAGAAACTCTTTTGTTTTGTTTTTTCTCTCTCTCTCTCGACTTTTTACATAAAAGAAACATGCGTAACTAATAAGGAACTCACATTTGACATTAAAGCTTTGGTTTATAGAATAGAGAGAATCTGAGTTTGTTAATTGGAAAAGATAATTTAAAAATGGAATGCTGCATTCTTCACTACTTTTGGAATGCCATCATAAAAACTCATTATTGATACAAATAATCAGTTACATGTCTTTACTGTTTCTTAGACTTTTATTGTAATTTTTCTTCAATACAAGTATGCAACCACTGTTGCATTAACTTGGGAAACTATTTTAAAACATTTTCCACCATTGAGAATATAGGTATAGTAAAAACGAAGTCGCGTTTCTCGTTATAAATTTGATAATGTCAGATCTATGATGGGCCGATAACGATCGAAGACTTGACTTATTGGGCTTATAAATTAATTTAGGATGATTCGAGCTAGGTCGTGCACATCTCAAACCTACTGCCACTCTTATCATAACTTTAAAACGTGAGCATAACGTCAATGAGTATTAAAAACAACCACCTTTTATTTATAATGACTTTAGAATTTTAAAAGTACATTAGAGACATCATTAGTAATTTTAGACAACTTCGGAATAAAAAGGAAAATTTAGTGTAATTATAACCCTCTAACTATTTGTGGTAGATAATAATTTATTAAGAAAATGTTTAGAAAATTTTATGATGTTTACAACTGTATTTGACCAATTTTTGCACGAAGATCAAACACTTAAATGTTATTATGCAAAAACCAAAATATCTCCAAAAATTTCGTGTTTTTTTGGGCTACCAAATCATTTCCCTAAGCATTTTGAGATGGAAAACATACGATATTCTTACTGATACCAATATAAAGAAAAATAAAATTAAATCTACCTTACCTTTTGCAAGGCAAACCCTCTTATGGCGTCACATCGACTGCACTGTAAGGAGCAAAATCTAAAAATATGGATGAAAAATCTTCAACTCACGAATTATGAGGCAAGCATACGTGAAATCGCGGAGGTTAGCAACGAGGCAGCGTAATCGCGCAATGACGTAAATAAAGTTAGTAAATAAATAAAGCACGCATGCGCGTCCATAAATAAGCCGAGGAGAGAGAGCGCGTGCTCGCTGAGAGGAGAATGCGGTGGGTGTGTGCGGCGGCGGCGCTGGTGCTGCGCTGGAGCGTCTATCGCGCGCGCGCCCTTCCGCAAGAGGCGCGTTATCAGGCGCGCGCACCCGGCCGCCCCTCCCCCTCCCCCTCCCTGGCCTCGGCCCCGCCCACGCGGTCAGCTCCTCCCGCACACAATGGGGCGGCTCCTCCGAAACAGCGCGGCTGGTGTAGCGCGGCGCAGCGCGGCGTCTTCAATGCGCCCTCGACGCGGCGCGGAGGCGGCGCTGCCCTGCCGCCTCACCGCACACGACGCTCGCTCGCTCTCTCTCTCTCTTCTGCTTCCCCGCTCTTCTCCTTCCTCGCTCTTCTGCTTCCTCGCCTCTTCTCCTTCCTCGCTCTTCTGATTCCTCTCTTTTCTCCTTCCTCACTCTTCTACTTCCTCTCGCTTCTGCTTCCTTTCTTCTTTGTGCTTCCTTTCTTTTCTCTTGTGCTTCCCTTTCTTTCTCTTTGTGCTTCCTTTCTTTCTTTCTCTTTCTGCTTCTTCTCTTTCTCTTATCCTTTCTCTCTTCTCTCTTCTCTTTATCTTCTTCTCTTCTCTCTTCTTTTTCTCTTCCTCTTCAGTTGCTCTTCACTCTCCTCTTTTTCTTTTCCTCTCTCTCCTACCTCTCCTTCTTCTTCTCTCTCTTTGTAACTCTTCTTCTCCTTCCTTCTACCTCTGTTCTTTCTCCTCTCTTATACCTTCATCTCTCTCCTCTTTCCCTTCTCTAGCCTAAAAAGGTATATCTTTTCTTTCATCTCCATCCTACCTTCGTCTCTCTCTCCCTTTTTTGATCCTGTACAACATTGTAGTTCTTTGTTATGTTTACAATCATCACTTGTAATCAATTATGTGTACAATCATCACGGATATTATTCTATTTTATTTTTATCCGGGTTTAGATCTATGGAACTGGAATGAATGTTGCGTGACCAGCGTCGATAATCAGGTTACCATCTCTTATTGCGTTGGGGAGAGATTTTCATGCGATAAATAAAATTTTAAAAAATCTTGAAACATCATTTATTATGAAAAATAATAATTATTTTTCACATACAGTTTTTTAATTCAAAATTTCCAAATCTAAAATTAAAAAAGGTAATACTAAAAGAAAATTACGTGCATGATGAACTGATTGCACAAGTACGTTCTATAAGTTTGCTGTTGGCAAAATGAAATTTAGCGAACAAGCCACGTTTCGGGTGGTAGTGCTGTGATTTTGGGTTTAACGACTTAATTGCGTGGAGACGACGAATATTTCGTTTTGTCCTTAGGGGAAATATTGTTTGAAGGAAGATCTAAAGTACTACTTTGTTTTGGTGGATACCCTTTCAGATTTTATTCCACATTGCAAGTTGAGTAACTTGAAGTTTATAACGCGCTTCGGTAATCCTGGAGACGTCGTTAGAGTTTATTATTACAAGACGCATACATTTAGAGTTAATTGGATATTCAGACTCAAAAACGCGTTCGCAGTAATCTGTTTAATGTACTTGTGAATACACTTTTACGACTGGAAATTAAAACCTTTTCATTTCAGAGAAAGAAGAATTAAATTTTCAACAGATAATAGCACAGTAAAAGGAATCTCCGAAAACGTATTTTACTTAGGAATAACAAAACACGTTATTCGCGAAATTGGAAAGATAAACATTTCAAAGATTATTTGAAACTCAATATTTCTTTTGTTTTCAAATGAAAAAATCTTTGAATTACAAAAGAGAGTTCTTAATGTTTGATATTTTTATACAAGAATGCTCCGAGAGAGAGAGAGAGAGAGAGAGAGAGAGAGAGAGAGAGAGAGAGAGAGAGAGAGAGAAAGAGTAATGTTATTCCCCGTCTATATTACCATTCCTGGACAGGTGCAATGTAAATTGTTTGTTGATATACGTTTATTTATTATTATTATATTATTATTATTATTATTATTATTATTATTATTATTATTATGATTTATTCCCCTCTGCGATCTAAATAATTTGGTACGGTAATGTTGGATTTGGCTTGATATTTCGGACGATGACGTATGTTGTAGCTCTTCATTGCCAGTAACGCGCACGCATCGATCATAAATGACTAAATGACTTTAACAGTTTAGTAAACGAATGTGTAAGTGTGAAAGGTATGAGTGGCTACATAGTAATCAGGCGCTTAATAAATTACTTCAAAGATAATTTTATTCCAAAAGATACCTGGATGAAGGTTGAACACAGGAGCTAAGAGAATAATGATGCTTAGCTTCAGGTTTTGGTGTTAAAAAATATCATATCTGCATGCCTTCTACTCGGTTGATGTCTGTACCTTCCCAATACTGCGAAAAATAAAGTATTTATACACTCTGCTGAATTTTATGTTTGCAAATGCCAATTCATTAACGATTTCCTGGAAATTGGTACATGTTGAGAATACTTAGTAGTTTGACTCTGAAAGTACTGCACTTATTATTTTGAAGTAGTTCTATACGAAAACTAACCTCCCCTCTCAAGTAAAATTTTTTCAACAATTTAAACATTTTAATCTCTTGCGTCATATTTTACGTTGTGCATTAAGCAGTATCTAAAAACATATCTTCATTAGATAAGATTGTTATTGATTGAATGTAGATTGTACTTAATTTTAGTTATAGTTATATTTTTAGCCTTGATCTATTAGTCATTTTGATTTGAAAAAATATTCCCAGCTGTTATTTCTTCACATTAATTTAATTCTGTAGGTATAGTATTTTGCCGACCTGGATGGCCGAGGTGGCTAAGAGCGAGTACCGACAGCGCTTCGGTCCGAAGGATCGCGGGTTCGAGTCCCGCCTCGGGCATGGTTGTTTGTCCCTTGACTTTGTATGTATGTGTTGTCACGGAGGGCCTCGCGTTCTGCTGACCCCAGATCAGAGGAGCCCGCAAGTGTTTGTTTAGTGTATGGTCGAATATGCGTCCCTTCGGGACGTTAAGGGCAACCGACTGTCGGCTGGATACAAGCCCTAGGAAAAAAAAGGTAGAGTATTTTGACGTACTGCTAGGTTTGGCAGTTTGTTGTTCACGAAAGTTTGATTTACCGAATTTTTGCCATGGGACTCCTCTCATGGGTATTACCCAGTGTTTTTCCTATTTTTTTGAATAGAGAATAATATTAGTAGAATGTACGCGCGGTTTTATATACTTAATTTGTTAGTAAATTGTTGGTAAGCTAAACATTTCAATGAATGAACTTAATGTTTATTTTTCCGAGGTTGAGACTTTGTTGTAGGATATGTTTCGTCCGAGATGACCCGTCATAAAGGTGCTCTCCTGTTCCAAAGCCAATACCTAGCGGAAGCCCCTGCCACCCCACTTGGCGAAGCGATGGAGAGGTGAAAAGAGGGGGAGGGGGAAGGGAGGGGAGGCAGCAGAATTGGGAACGAGGCGTCGCGCGGCGCACGCGATGGCCGCGCGGTCGCCACCGACCGAGCTCCCTGCCGCGCCCTCCTCCGCCCCGCTCAGCGGTCCGCTTCACCGAGTTCCGCCCCACCCCGCCGCGCACGCCTCGCTGCGCCCCGCTACCCCCGCCCCTTTCCACCCCGCCCCGCCCCGCCCCGCCCCGCCCCGCCCCGCTCCTCCCCGCCCCGCTCCTCCCCATCCCGCTCTTCCTTGTCCCGCTCCGCCCCTCTCTCCTCCCCGGGTCCCGCTCCTCCCCGTCCCGCTCCTCCCCGCCCCGCTCCTCCCCGCCCCGCCTCCTCCCCCCCTGCCTCTGACCCGCTCCTTCCCGCACGCTCCTCCCCGCCCCGCTCCTCCCGTCCTTGCCACCGCCCTGCCTTCCGTCCCGCTCCTCCCCCCCGTCCTGCTCCCTTCCGTCCTGCCTCCCCGCCCCGCCCCGCTCTTCACCGCCCCGCCTCCTCTCCGCCCCGCCCCCTCGCCCTGCTCCGGGCCCCGCTCTGCTCTGGCCCGCTCCGCCCCGTCCCTTCGCTTCCCTCCCGCTCTGTCACGCCGCTCCTCCCCGCCCCGCCCTGGCCCACCCCGCCGCGTCCCTCCTTCTCCGTCACTCTCCACCCCGCCCCGCTACGCTCCGTCACTCTCTCCCCGCCTCATCCCGCTCTGCCTCGACCCTTCCGCCCCACCCCCTCTCCAACTATCCCCATTGCCGCCGCCCCTGGGCGTGCAGTCGAGCCCCGAATGCACTCGCCCTGGCGGCGCGTTCGGCGAATCGGTCGAAACGCTCCCCCCCCCCCGGGGGCAGCGCTGAAGGTCTAGAACATTCAGACCGCTCTTCACCCTAGACAACTAACCATGAGTAAATTCTGCTTATTCCGTTACGTTCGCGTCGCACTACGTACTTGCGTAGTAAACAGAGAGAATTGTAATTCTGCAACGGAGTGATGGTTTTTCGTGAGAAAAACTCGCATAATGGGGCCCTGATATCGGGAAAGTGGATAAATCTTGTTCCCATATGTAATAAATTGCTTCCTCTAACAAGTTGTATAGTTATATTTCACGATTTGTAATTTTTTGGTGCCGTAAGTTTGGTTTAAGGAAAATATGTGTTCGTCTGTCCTTAATCCTGTCCATCTGGTCTTAAAAATTTGGCGCAGGTTAAATTTTCATTGAATTCTCTGAATTTTCGAAAAGCTAAAAAAATTTAATTGCTATAGTATAATATTGTTGATGAAGATTTTTTAATTAATGAAATCTTTTCTATAATAATATTCTTAAAATAAGGAAATGGACATTTTTTAAATAAACGAGTAGTTTTCGCATAATTTGTGCTTGGAATAATGGCAATTTATAAAAAACCTCAAACGCCTAGGATTAATTATCAAAAATACTTAAAAGTTTGAAATTAATTTAAATTTTTGAAATTTTTGAATATTATAAATAATGCTACAAAGTATGAACTATCGAATAATTACTAGTTTGTTAGGTTGCAGAGCCCCTGACCCTAGAGAACCCAGCCGCTAAAAATGTGATCTTATATCAGTTTCGGACAAGCCTCTTCGGGAGAAACTGGCCTAAAAGCCATTTACAGTGATAATTTCTTCGGGAGATTGTGAGTAAATTTTATATGTATACTCCTGCTCTAGAGCTGGAATGAAGTTTCACACCCTGGGAATAGACTAATTCTAACTGAATGTACAGTGGAAGACGATAGATAAGATTTTCCCATCATGAATAAAAAGAAAATAATGGAAATAGCAGCAACGTTATACCGCAATATCAAACATTATTAATAGAAATAGAAAAAAGAATTAACTATCCTTTAAGAATTTAAACAAAATGAAATTTTGCAAAATCAACGTAATATCATAACTGTTCGTAATATCAAAAGAATGTTTCTGGAAAAAATTCATAGAACTTCAACTACCACAAAACGTTCTGTATTTGGGACAGGCGCATATCTGCTCCAAAAAGTTGACACTGCCTGTGGTAAATGTTATAAGCTAATATATTTTATCGTGAATTATGATGGATGATGATGATGATGTAGTAACGAAAAAGAGGCTCCTGCCTAACTGAACTAAACTAAACATAAACATATACGTCAACATAAATAAACACCTACATAAACATACACATAAACCTAAAAAAACTCAACATCTGAACATACACGTTGGTCGCCACTGTCACACAATTTCCTACTTATTAATTCCCGGCTGATCTTTAGTGCCCGCGCCTCAGCTAGCATTTGCCCGCCTCACCTTGGCGTGAATCCCGGGATCGCTCCATACGGAGAACACTAAAAAAAATATCGGCGTGATCGTGCTTGGGTCAGTTTCTAGCTAATAAATAACGTACACATAACACAATTCAAAATTCAAATGACCCGCCGTAGGCGCTCATCTATTTATTTTACTGTATTAGCAAATTTAACACAAATTCTTCCCGTTACGGTCTATGAACATCACCGCATTCGTTTGGTCGCGGCGATTTCTGCTCCTTTGCATAAACACATTGACACTAATATTCAAACACATACAATAACCTATAAAATTAATTATACACATTCACACATAACAACAACAAAAAAATATTTACACTCATTCACTCGAATGCGCATTCTGTTGTACCCTAAAATTTAATCTAATACTAATGAAACAATACTTGGTCTTCAACAGAATGTCTTTCCTTTTTGTGGATTTCCTTCATTCACGCACTAATAAAAAAATAGGTTGTCGTCACTTCCCTTGTTCTGCCACTCTGCGCATCTCGCCTACACAGCACTGCCGTCTGCTTCCAACCCCGCTGGACACGTAGATACTCGCTGGCTACCAGTCTCCTTTGCCCAGGCTCCAATTCAATCGCCCGTCGTCCAAAATCCAAAAATTACTGCTCGCGGCGATTATTCACCGTCCTTAAATTTAATTCCGCCGGCTCAATTATTCCGGGATAAACACAAAAACAACTATTACAAAATTACTATAAACACGAACGAAAATGACGAATAATTAAAATAATTAAATTTCTACTAATATTCTAACGCGACCTAAATTCCATTAATCACCAATAAATGTTGTGATAGATTACTGTTCATTACTTAACACTGCAAAATAAAATCAACGGTATCGTGTTCAAGTCCGAAAATAAAAGTTTCACTACTATCACATACATCTGACCTCTCCCAGATCTAAGCTGCTTCTCACCCGTCTACTTCAACACAATATTGTTGTCCTTTTCTTAGCGTTGTTCATCTTTCAAAACAGCCGCCCATCACCGACTGAAATTCACCACTATATTTTATGTTCAAGTTCGACATTTTCGGTGTTTAGCGCTGTTTCGTAATCACTATCTTTCTTCTGGGCCTTGTAAACATTTAATCCGTTGTCATCGGGTCTTTTTATTGTTCCTTTTATTTACAATGTAATATTCGTACCTTCCGGGATGCCGTGTGGTGTTGCTGTATTTTACTCGCGCGTCGATTGTTTCTTAATCCCCTATGTAATGATACTTTAGATTAATTCTTTCCGGTCTTGCATTCGTTCCTCCGGGTCGAGACTAATTTTGCCGGATTCCTCGTAATTTCCTCTATTGCTTTCCAAAGTTTCGACGTAATCCGTCGACGCGTTCTCAAGAAATTAACCGAAATGTGGTTTTCCCTATGTCATTAGCATATCAACAATGACTTCATGTTGCTACTTCAAACATGTTAAAAATACAAATTCTTTCGTTTATGATTTCTCGTGAACCCGTGGTGCGATTTTCTTGATCTTGGTGTCATAGTTTTTCTAAAATTGTCCGCCAAATGGTGTTCACGTTGCCCTGCCCCAAATTTCCCGTTTTCACTGATTTCCAAAAAATTCCCCTTCCGCGGCACGATCGCTCATTGTTTTCCGGCGTTGCCTAAATTCTCTTGGAGTTCGACTGGAAATACTGTTCAATAAATTATTTAATAAATTATGTTATCGGACCGGTACAAATCATTACAATATATATATCCCAGTTTTCCAGTAGTTTGATGGTTGCATCTGGGTAACACTTCATAAGTTATCAAAATAGACACACTTTTAACTATTCATGAAACCTATTCCTATACTTCTTATTTCGAATATGATTTCCTTGCACATCAGTTGTTTCGTCAGTTCATACCCAGATATCAGTTGATCGCCATCTTCTCATAAATGGAATCCATTGTTTCCAAACAATGAATGGAATTCGTTGTTTCCATACGGTCTTTCTTATTGTAGATCTGTGTGGAATTGTTTCAAGTGGATATTTTTACAGAAATTCACGTATTGCGTTGGATTACTCAATTTCCATATGGGAATGTCGGGACAAACCATAACACAAATTAATTCAAAAGTTAGATTTCTGACGCTCAATACTTTGGTGATCACGCGAATCAATCAACAAGAACTGTTTTGGGGTTTGGATAAGTATCTTCGAAATTCGTTTTTGATGACACGACGTGAATGTATGTTTAAAGATTTGAAATCACTGAGAACATGCCACATTTGTTTTACGTAACGGGCAAAGAAGTGTTTTCCTTGTGTAGGAAACTGTTCAAATTCTTCTGTGAAGTGCTTCAGTCATACACTCGAGTCAGAGAAATTTTGTCCTTCGGCATTTTTAAGTAAAATGTAGATTAAGTTGTACTAAAAATATGTTGGAATATGTATACATTTATATTACACAACCGCCATCTATGATATTACTTTCGAACTATTGTATAGGTATATAAGCGAGTGCACGATGTTCCTTTTTTCCCCATTTTATTCTTGTTCTTTGTTAAGGTGATGTGTTGTTGAATGATGTAGTCCGAACTCGTCAATAAACTCGTGTGTGTGTCTGTGTGTGTCTCTGTGTGTGTGTGTGTGTGTGTCTGTGCGTGTGCGTGCGCGTGCGTGTGTGTGTGTGTGTGTGTGTGTGTGTGTGTGTGTGTGTGTGTGTGTGCAAGTATTCTTATTTTATTTAACAAAATATAAACTACATCCACAATGCCGCTGTTCAATATTTCTCAGAGATTAGGGAACAAAAACAATGCTGTTTCAAATTTAACCAATTGACTCTTAGATCGTTTAAATTCCACTTAAAATGTTTTTACGATAGCGATATTGCTAGACTGCTCTGAAAACTCGTACTTGCCTTTGCTAAATTCTCACTCAGCGTTACCACTGCCCGATAAGTTTTAACCCAAAAGCTTCAGTGCCGCGTCGTAATTTTACTTCAGGTTTTGGGCCCGAAGAGATAATTTACAATGGCGAAGGCTCGCGTGTGACAATCGGGGAAAGAAAAATGTCAACGGCGCCCCCTGTGCTGGTGCGTGTAGTTTCTGATGAAGGGTATCAAGGTCTAGGGAAACCCCTGAAAGACGCGTAGTGGGTGCGCGATATCGCCTGCTAAACGTATCATTTTCACAAATCAAACTTGGGTTCTGTTCTCTGCGATTCTCTTGCTGAAAACTAACACACTAGAAGCTATGGTTTGCGTCGTTGCCTTGCCCTTTTATTTGCAATACCGTCGATATAATGAAAATACTCATTTCAAGGCGGTGCAATAGCGGCATTTTAAAGAGGCTAAAAGAAATATTTTGAACGAAAAATTGTTTGTCTGGGAGATTCTTTAACAAAAACATACAAAAAAAATGAAGAATTGAAATTAAAAAATTGCTGGAAAATGGAAAAATTTAGTAATATGTAAAAGTATGTTATTTTGGGTAAATATGTTAATATATATATACTTTCGGGTAAAATATGTAAAAATATGTACTAAAAAATCAACGTATTTTGGCACTAACCGATATGAAACGGGAATATATCGTTGATTCGACTTGATAGAGTTACATTAGGAAAATATGTTATCACATAATTACCCGGGCCCTATTCATTATGTACATGTTATACATATCCTATATATGTTAATTTCCTATATATTTCATATAATTCCTTTCTCAATTGTGTTCTGCAAAATTGATGATGCTAAGGGTTGTGATGATTATAACACAGAAAACGGCTTTAATATCCCTTAATGAAATTGTATGTAGCATCTCAAAGGAATCAAAATACAAGAAGTTAAGCAACAACTTACATTGTTAATAACATGCAAATTAAACATCAAAACAACCCATAGATTCTATTATATTTAATTTGGTTTAATTTGAAATAAAATGTAGATTATATTCACTCAGCGAACAAAATTTGGAAAGAGTATTTAAAAAAGCAATTAAAAATTTACATCTAAATTCTAATTAAAGGAATCATAAAATGAGGAGTTACTAGTTACAATGCATATTGTTCACTTGTGAAAAAAATTGATCTTGAAACGAAGTAATGCAGTTTTTAATACGGTCTACATGCTCCTGCATTTAATTTGCTTTAAAATGAATTTTAACACATTCAAAGAGATCTTTGAAATTCAGTTGATAAAACAAATATTATTTTGTCCTATAATGTGATTGAACAAAATTACATTTTCAGAATCTCTCCTAGAATTTTATTTTGTCTTCTCTCCTTTAAGTATAATTCGGCAACAACATTGGATTGGAATTTAAATTAAAAGGAGGGAGAAGTTTGACAACAATGACACTATGATATTAATAGATTATGTGCATTGTCAAGATATATTTTTCAGTTTTAATTACTAATACAAAGTTGTCTGGTGGCACTTTCAAAAAACCATTCTTTCACACTAATATAGGTTTTCTATTACAAATGTTTAGTGTGATGGGAAAAAGGATAGCATGCAGAAACTGCTAAAACAAAAGTCTGGAGAAAATTGGAAGGAAAAGGAAGCACTGAAGTTCTTTACAAATACCCCCAGTCTTTCATTACTAGAGATTGGAAAAATATGTAGTATGAAACGTCAAAATATGTACATAAATATATAATGAAAACTGTAAGAATATGTAATAAATATGTAAAATTGGATATAATATGTAATATTAAAATTCATTGATTATTAAACACATTTACATTATACAAAATTAAATTTTAATTAATTTTTCTAACTAAATAAAAAAAAAGAATACAATCTTAAAATGCATGTGGAGAACATAAGTTGATGCACAACATATAACTTTTCTGTCAGTAGCACAAGCTTCATCTATTGCTATCCAGGACCGTAGTTTTGCAGCCAGACTAGATGCAAGAAATATCATTAATCGCACAAACAGAAGTTATATACGACCAGGAATCAATCACTGCAGCATGAAGCCCTCTCATTGAAGTGTTACACGTAGGCAATTGCCAATTTATATCCGAAATTAAGATTTAGGTCATGATTCGCGACGTCAGTGATACTTTTCACACCTGAAAGGTGAAAATAATCTCATTCGATGATGTGCACTTCTCACCACTGAGATGACTGTTACAGGCACACCAGATTATGAGAACATCACATGTCTTCACTGTAGAAAAAAATGCCAATGTTTTTGTAAATTCTTCTTTTCATAAAAAATATGTAATAAAATTGATGAAAATTGATAGAATAAAAAATAATGTGTGAAAATACCAAAATATGTAAAATACTAAATATATCACTAAATATGTAAAAATATGTAACGAAAAAATTGAATATTGGGTTAGGACAGCAACGATTCACCAAGATTACAAATTTGAGATTGTTAAGTAGAAAGATAATTGTAAATAGATGTAATTACATAAAAATGCACAAAAATGTAATTACATGAAAAATAGATGTAATTACATAAAAATCTGGTCTCTATTCATTACTATTCTCCAGAGACCAAGAAACTGTGACTGTTTAGGTATGGAACCTATTATTGGAAGATACTCTAGAAATTACTTACATCTATACCTAATATATAGTTTTAATATTATATGAAGTTATGATGCATACATGATTCAAATAAACCTACAATTAAAAATGTGTTTCTTAATATCAATTCAATTTTTAATGTTAAAATATATGCATAATACCCTAAATTACTGGATCAAAAACCATTTTGTGCACTAGAATATAACAAAATGCAGTATGTTCATCATACAAATGTTTATAATCTGGCATCTGCATACCCTTTTTTCTTTTGAAAAATATTCTTCTCAGCATCTTCCATATCAAGTAACATGAAAATGCAAAATATGCAATAAATATAACCTCAGTTATCTGTTTTTCACTTCTCCTGATTTTTTTCCCTGAGAAAATATGCGTTTTGGTTAGTTGCTCTTCAAATATGTTCAACAGTAACAGAAAAAGCAAAGCCAAAAGAAAATTTTATTTTAACTCATCAAACACTACAAATCACAAAACACAATATGCGCAAATCCTGCCTAAGAAATGAATTTTGTTTGCTTCTTAATGTTTTTCAAAATTGAAGAATGGATTGTTGATTGCTATTTTTGTGTTTTGTAAACAAAATACTATTGCATTCTTTTGATTTAGGTGCTTACACAGTCTGTGAATAATAATAAGGAAATATTAATATAATAATATAAATTAAGGAAACATAATCTTGTAAGTCATTGTTGTATTTTGAATTCATATCAGTACAATAACTTTTTTTTTGCTAATCTCCACTCAACGATTTCTCCTGCAAACATAAAGAAGTTCCATAGCAATTAACTTTTTTATCACCTTTTTTGTGCATAAGATCTTAAGAAATAAAAATTATGACAATGATTATGTTTTGTCTTTTCCATAAGTACAAAGGCTATCATTTTGCTTCCTTCTACTGCATCAGTCATTATTAACATTATATATTTATGTTAACAGAAAAGAAGCATTAATTAAATGCCTACTATATTGAAATGAGAGAAATTCTTGTGATTCAGGTATAATAAGACAATGGCTCTGCAATTTCTTCCATTATAGTTAGTTGTTCTTCACTGAATATCAGTCTATTTTGGGCCCACTTATCATGATGAGTTCTTTGAAAGTCAGATAAAGTTTTCCTTATAGTCTGTGGAATTGGACGAGAATCATTTATATGTTTTTGTAAAATAGTAAACAACTCAGGTACAAAATCTGGGATATCATATGGGTGAGCATTAATAAATGAACACAATCCAAGTACTGCAGCATGATGTAACCTCAGATATGTGGGATCCATTGACTTACACTCTGTACTTCTTTCCACTCCAACTTTAAGCTTAAAATTATTTAGCAACCGAGATATATCTTTGATGAAACCTGTATGCAACAATCCACATAGAACCTGGGCAGCATTTTCACGTACTTCCAATGAATTATCTTCTAAAAGTTTCAGAACAATGTCAATTACTTCTTTTGACCATTTATTGTTACTACGAATAACTGGCATGTTATAAAATATAAATACTTCAAGGAATCTCAAGCATATAATGTGAGACTTCCATGATTCACACTCAGATGTTTCTCTCATTGCTGATAGTGCAGATGATATATGATCAGGTTCATGAACAGTCTGAGCTAGTTTTCCCAATACTTTGCTACACAGAAATGCAAGTTCAGAATCATTCTCATAGTTTTCCATAAGACAGATAAGAGGGACAAGTTCATAGAAAGAAGCTGCAATTCCAAATTCACTTCTGCTTACCAAAGTGGATAACCAGACACAAACTGTTTTCAACATTCTTATTGTAATTTTTTTTTTCACATGAAAACATATTTTAGTATTTTCTTCATATCCTTCAGTACTTAGCATTTCACTCTCATTTGATTCATGTTGCGTTTTTCTCAATTGTGTATCAATAGAATCAGTGCCTATTTTATACAATACTGAAAGAGAAGGAAGAACATGTGCAATGAAGTCAGCTATGTGTGGTGACTTTGGAGCAGCCCCACCTGGAAATGAGATATCTGCCTCAAATATACAGCTCAAGGCTTCTCCAACTTTCTGACGAACATTCTCAAATTCATGAGATAAACATAATTTCAATGTACTTAACCATAATGTTAGAACTTCTGACATTTTCCACAAATGACAATGCAATATACTCTCAATGCAAGATAGACGTCCAGCTTCAAGGAAAGTATTAGTCTGGGCTGGATAATCCAACAACAATTCAAATAGCCAGTGATTCCATCTAGGATCTCTGTTATTGGAAGCTAAACGAAAACATTTTTTCCAGTCATTTATTGTTTCTTCATTCATATATTGAAGAGCATTCTGAATCAAAGGAGCAATTAATTCCCACATGATTGTTATCATTTCATATGGCCAATGCTTTGCTCCTCGTATGCTTGCAGCAATTATTTCTGCAGCACATCTTTGAGCATTTTCTTGAGAAGAGCAAATAAGATCATCCATGTACGGAACAAACATTTGTAATAACACACACCCACCGTTACGAAACAATCCTTTAAACATAAGATATCTTTCTTCTCTAAATGAATCTACTCCTTTTTGTTCTTCCAAACTTAGAAAATATATTAATTTTTCTAAATTTTCTGAACATGAAAAAAAATTATACACTTCCCCTTCTTTATCGTCAAATACAGATGAATTATTTGCCAATGAAGCATCTTGTTGTTCATGTGATGGAACATAAACTGTAAGTTCACTTGGCCAACAGTAATACCCATGATACTCACGGTGTAGAAAATGCATTTCATGCCATTCTTCAGTATTTTGTGGAAGAGTTACTTTTCTATATTTAACCCATTCATTGTCCGGACGATCACCAGGAAATACTTTACCAGATTGTTTTGCTGATTTAGAAATAGCATATGGATCTAATTTCATTTTATTGTGAGTTTTCTTCTGTTGCTTTAAAACCATGGTGACTGCCTCAATAGCAATCTTTCTTAATTCAATAGAATCATCAATAAGATAACTTGTGATACATTTCACAGCCTCAGGAGGATACGGTACATCTGGATGTATCACTGACATTAGAAATGTCATTGCCATACACTGAAATCGACTGTGAAGATTTTCTTTCTCAATTATCTTCACCAATAGGTCAATAAAGGATAAATAATGTTCCAAATTATACTGAGTTCTTTGAGCCAATGTTTCGATTCCTTGATTAATATGTTTCAGTATGTCATTTGAAACTGACTCACAAAGTTTAATTGCAAATTCCACACAGCTGTCAGATACTTCTAAATTGATAGTAATAGTACCAATTTGCCTTTCTACTACATTTTCCACAGATTTCATCAAGGCTAGGATTGATATTTTTTCTGGCTTGGCTCTGATAAGAGTTGGCCAAAGGGAATGTAAAACCATCCAATCATGCCGAGCCACAATAGGATGATGCCTAGGTTCCATAATAATGCGTATTGTTCCTTCAAATACATCAGATTCAAGAACAGCATCTTTTTTCAAAGATTCAGAGATAGATGAAGTGAGAAGGTTATGAGAATAAGGAAATTTTGTGACAGCATCAGACAAAGCACTTCGAGCTTGATTTCTTATACTACTATATTGAGAAGTGCTAAGTTGTAAAAGATTCATCATAATATCCTTATGAGTAGAGGTAAAGGGTGGCATATACCTACTGAGTAATAATTCATGCTGTAGTAAAACTCTGTTGATGAGCAATGATCGTACATGTTTTTTACAGCCTAATAATTTATTACCTGAAAATCTTTTGTGACAATGATAAAATAACCAGTGTGTTGCATACACAATTTTGTTAAATTTATCTGCCAACAGAAGGTCCCAAATCTGAATTAGAACTGCAAGTGATTTTGTATTAGGCTCTTCACACATTAATAATTTATACTGTAGTTTGGTTAATACATCTACTAATGTATTTCTCATTTCATCATTACATATTGCAATATATTTATCATTAGCTGCAATTTGCTTCACCTGAGAATCAGAATAGAAAAAATTATCTTTCAGAAAAGAATCAACTAAATGTACAGGAGCATCTGTCCATGAGGGAAATAACACTCTAGAGTCCAGCAGAACCCTAATAATTTCAAGAGTAAACTCCAGTTTCTCATCCATCAAGGAGGTAGCATTCTCAATAGTGCTTTTAATGAATTCTACTTGTAGTGGCAAATACATGTCAATGATAGATTTCACACAATTTCTTTCATTTTCTCCAGGTACAAAAAATTCCAATTTCAGATCATCAATGTTACCTAGTTTACCCCAATCTTTAACAGGAAAATATTCACTCAATGGTCTGTCAAATGATTGAGGAACACTACGATACTCAAGAGGAACAATGGATAGTAGGCTATTTAGAAAACCATTCAAAAGTCTCATAGCCATTAAGAAACCTTCCCGACATGTGAGTTGGAGAGAACTGTCAATCACTTTCCTAATTAGAGATGCATGAGGCAAAATACAACAACCAGGACAGTGAGAAATCTCTGAAATTAAAAGTAAATGATATAATAATTCTGGTGTGAGTGAGTCCTCTTTCAAAACATTATTAGAACTCAGCAGTGTAAGAATATTATTACTGAGAAATGGTAGAAATTTTTGCAATGAAATTTTGGCATTTACTTGAACAAATGATTGGCAAATAGTTGCTAGCAATCGACCAGCAACTTTTGTTTCAAATATATTTTCTGTAGCAAAACGAAACAATTTGTCTAAACCAACTTCATATATTTTCAAAGATGTCTGTTGGAACACAGATGTACAGCTTATCCATAATGACCCTAGTATTAAACTCTCCTGAAGGCTTTCTTTATGAGTTTCTCGTTCAACGTTAATTGATTCAAGTGAAGAACTTGTAACAAACATAAAACAATTATCAAGAAATTGCAAAACAAAATCTACAAAATTGGCCGTAGCTAAACAGGTTGCTTCTTCTTCTTTTGTTAAATTGTCATAAAATTTTGAAGCTTGAGAGCAATCCACAATTGGAACAAGAGTAGCCATTGTACTAATGAAATCAAAAGTGTCCACTGATTTCTCTGTATCACTTGGATCTATGCCAGGTAATGCAGCCATGAGCAAAGGTACAACATAGGATGGACCTTCTTTATATCCACATGAGCCTTCAAGCATTGGTCTGAGAACTGCTGTTAAACACTGAATTGCTGCTCGGAAATTAAGAGATCCAAATGTTCCTCCTATATGAAAATAAAATTCTTCAATAACATCGGGTATGATAAGATGAGGCCTCAATGTTGCAAGGTATTGTAAACTCATTCTTACAGCACTTCTCATTGATGAAAACATAGCTCGCAAGGTGCCAAACTTAAGTGACTCTACAAATTTTGTCACATCTTTCTCAGTCAATTTCTTTGTATTTGGTACTGGTGTCTCCCAAGTTAGTTTTTTGTGTCTTTCATAATGAAGTCTTTCAACAAAATGAGCCACTAATTCTTCTAGAAACTTTCCGAGGAATTTTGTCCATCTTCCAACATTTGATGGTTGAAAATAGGACTCTAAAATTTTCATGAGCTCAGATAGATGATCCTGTACTGTACTAGATCCACCTAAAGCAGACACAATCCAAACTGATATTGCAGAAATATTTAATTTACGAAAATCTCTCATTTGAGGCTGCTTGTAACAAACAGGGAGTTGAAAACACTTAAGAAATCTAGAAAACATTAACGGTACATATGGTTCCCAGTCAATATAACCTATGTTATTTTTTGCTAAAATTGATATTAACTCCATGAGATCATGTTCCCAATCAAAATTATTGTTACAAATTTTCCAAAAAGTCATAAAATCATCTAACCAAAGTGTGTACCCTTTTTCTCTATTTGAAGTAAATTTAACTGGTAAAAAATAAGACATGATTTGAAATGTATCACTAACTGTATGATAGTCAAGTGGACATAACATAGGCTTCCACTCATCCAACATTTCTTTAGTTGCAGTTTCTGCAAAATAAAATCTTGCAATTTGTATAAGAGCTACAAATTCCTTTTGAATCACTAAAGAATATCCATACATGCCAAGAGAAACACGACTACTAAATAAAATGTTCTTGCACAAATTATAAAGAGGCACCCAAGGTATTATAAGTTCTGCTGGAGAAATAAGCTCCTTCTTCTTCAGCAACTCAATTAGAATGTTAATAAATTCTCGAAACAAATAAGGTTCTAAATGTGGAATAAGAATTAGTTCGTACATTACTCTTATGAAATTTAAATGATCTTCCTTCGAAAATTTCAAACCATACAGCAATATATATTTTTTAAGTCTGTTCGTCCATACATCACATCCTGGTCGTATTTCGCGCATTGTTACCGAAAGGCCAAGGTTCTCTTTGATGCTCTGTAAAACCGACTGCGATTCCTCATCCAACTGTCTGGCGTAAGGTAACATCTTATTATATATTTTTTCTTTCTGGAATTCACACTCTGACGTCTTCGAACTTAATGATATTCCAGCCATTCGGTTATATTAAGCTGAATCTATCATTGCTATGTCACTTTTTATACAGCTCCCCTTCGTCTTCACGCAGCTCTGGTCCATCCAGTTTACCATCGAAGCCACCGAAGAATTTGACGAGTTCCAGCATAGAACCATTAGGAAGAATTAATCTGCAATTAAAAAAAAAGTAAGCCACTGCAGCATTAGAGTAACACTGGAAAATGAAGAGAGAAGAGAATAAATTTAGGGCACCGTATTTCGAATTTTGAATTGTATGCAGACGAAACTCAATAGCGCAGTAACTTGACATTTATTTACTATTTGTATGTCTAAACAATAAACAGCAAGATTATGAAAAAAAGAACAGCCAGAAGCGAAATGTAAAGAAAGCGCAATGAGAGATATTTTATAAATATTTCAGTTTTCAAAATAATGTCTATGAAACATTGTGTTTTATCATATTTGCATTGTCATTTTCATTTCGTCCACGATTTTGCTAAACATTTAGTAAAGATCACAATTTATTCGTAGACTTAATTATTTAGAAATGCACTTCAGATCTAAGGAAATTTTCGCATAGTGTCTTTAAATTCCCCCGTCATAATTATGCGACAGTTGAAGAAAATTGCAGGAAATAGAACTCTTGTATTTGAAATTGGTATTTTGTATTTTTCCTCCGTCAACTACACACATTAACCTATATATTAGTACGTGGAGAGTAGAACTTTGTACCCCTTTTTAAGCATTTTGTGCGCACGGAGGAGTGTGAGATTTGGCATAGTTAAAGTTTATATGGAAAAAGGCAGCACAAAGCTAAAATTTATTTAAAATATAATGTGTTACAAATATATTAATTAAATTAAATATATAGCATGCAGAAGCAACATGCTGCAGCATACTACTGCCCGGCATGACTCGAATTCGAAGAGTTTTAGAGCCTTAAAACCAGATTTTCGTGTTCCGAAAGCACACAGGTTTTGTATTCCAAGTTCAGCGTTTAAGAGAAATTTATTCTACTTTATATTTGATATGTGAACGAGAAGAACAGATTGCAAACAGTGTCTTTGACTTCTGGAGGACTTTGCTCTATTGGACGTTCCGGACACGGGACCAGTTTCCGTTCCGTTTCACACCCAAGCGGGAGAGAGTTGCTAAAATCTAAAATGAGTGGCGATTTATTTGGGTGTACAATTCGTGTGTTAGCGGCCAAGAAAATAAAATAATCATTTTTTCCTTTCAGTTTTTTTTTTTTTTGTTGGTATTCCATGCGCCCCTTCCATGCGTCGTAGATCAGCACCAGCGCGTCCATGAAATGCAGGCAATGCGCGAGCGCAGCTCAGGCCATTGGCGAATGTCCACATCTTCAGAACGTGTCGACAGTGCATACGCGCAACACAAGGGCGAAGCGTGTGTAGGCGTTGGATCTCGATTCAACGGCCTGCTAGTGAGCGAGCGTCCGTGATTGATATTGTGATAAGCCAAGAACCCTGGGTTTAGTTTAAATGATAAAATCAGCATCCAGCGTTGGAAAAAATGGCATTGTTTCAAGCTCGGAAGCCAAAGAATACGCGTTGTTAGGACAACCGATCAAAAAGTTTAATATTCCATGCTTGGTGTCATAACGCTGTGCAGATGGCCACGGCCCCGAACACAGTACATGGAAAAAGTGTAGAGAGGGTATTGGATGGCCGTGATCTTTTAGAAAGACGCATGGGATCATTCTCCAGAAAGTTATTGGAGCGAACGCACGTTAGCGGTTGGTGAGGTGCGAACGGATTTTCAGCATAGATTGGGTATCAGGTAAATGACAGTGAGGCGGGAATTTATGATTAAGTTTGAGGTTTGAGTGCTTGTTATTGTTTAAGTAGTATTAAATTGTAATTGGAATTTTTATTAATGTAGTAGTTGGAATTTCGGAAAAATAGACTCCGTGTTTAGAGGGGATGTACATTAGGGTAGCTCCGTAGATGGAAGAATTTTTCAATAAGTATCTGAATATAGTCAGTCGCGAGTAGATGCTTCATACGAAACAGAGATAGGGAAAGTCGCGATCGCGTATAAATTTTGTGGTAAATATTAAGTCCTATTAATAGCAAATCGTTGAGGACATTTGGAACATTTTTAATTTAGGCAAGAACGCAAAAATTGGTGCACAAGGATTCCATGGACAACATTCTGCTAGTCAGCCGAGAAGCCAGATATCAAGATATTATAGTAAGCTTACGAACTTATATTCAAACCCATGGTGTTTTAATATTCTATATCGAAATGTAATTCTCATGAGATATAAAGATATTATAATATGCATATAAGAATAAATGTTTATTGTCGAAAAAGGCTGATAATTTATAGTAGTTGCCATCAACCTAATAATTGGTTTCAATCAATAGAACTTCCAGGAATCGTGATTCTGAATAGAATTACACGTCTACATGCAACAGGTAAGGAGTAATACGTTGTGTGTCGAACACATGGTTAAGTTGAAAGGAAATTTATTAATTTAGTTTTAACATAATAGAGACGGAGAATGTAAATTTCACAATACTATATTACCGTTTCCTTTAGCGATTGTCATACTCGTGCAATTAGTGTTATTTTGATATGGATAGTGAAAAAGTAGTATAAAAGTTGTGTGAAGAAATGGAACACCGGAAAAGCTATGAGAGACATTTTCGGAAAGAACTCTGCGAAATGACTGATGGGCTTTGTGGATGTGATGTGGTTGATACTTTTTTTATTGGGCATGTTTACTGTTCTCAACAAAGAGAAGTGTATGGAATCAACGAGAGTGTGGGGATTTGATTGATTGATTGATTTTTTCGTGTTTCCGGGCGCGTCAACTACTCTGGTCATTAGTCCCGTTAGTGTAGTGCATGTTTTTTCTTCTGGGGAGATGGCGGTGATTTTCGCCCGCTGGATGGCGAGATCCGGCGCCGACCTACCGTCGGCTACTGGGGTTTCCCCCTAACCAGGACTCTCCCAACAGCGGGGCACCGCCCCAGCCGGGACAAGCTCTAAGCTCCCGACCGGTCTCCCGGAATATGTGCTAGTGTAGTGCATGCTAGTGTAAGTGTGTGTGTGTAAGGGGAGAGGATAGGACAAGGAAGAGGAAGGACAGATCGCGCGCGGTCCGTGGCCCGTTTGTTAGGGTACTGCTCCGGCATTCGCCTGGTGGTGGGGATTTGAATTACCTTAATAGTGCTGTGAAAAAGCACAGTGAGTCAGATACAAATCTTTCTAGTTGTTTTACAATTTAACAATAAAAAGGTAAAAAAGAATATGGAAATCTTGAGAAGATTAAATAATGCTGTCTGTTATTTAGCAAACTAAGAACTACCTTTCCGCGGCTGCGAGGTACATGAATCTCTAAATAAAGAAAATTATATGGAATTCCTTATAATACTCAAACTCAGCTGACATTAGTGTTACGTTTCTTTTCAGTCTCACAGAAGAAAGTTAACGATTTCTTGGGTTTTAAGATATGAGTGCCGATAAAACCAGTGGTCTGACGGAAGATAGGTTACATCAGGAGCTTATTTGGACGCTTGCGTCGTAGTTCTCCGAACAGCCACATACCGCGCCGACGCCTGTCCAAAGAATGGCGGCGCAAGGAGTGAAGCTACCTACCGGAGGTTTCGCATACTACAATTTCCGTTTCATGTGAATTTTGTGTCATGGAGGAAAAGCACGCGGATTCCATCGAAAGTGCTTCATACTGACCTGCAGAATAAACGGCCACGCGTGTTTATTCTAACTTTAACTTAAGTGTTACGTGCAATTTGTTGCCGTAAAGGTCCTCGACATGTCGCAACGGCACAAATCTAGGAAATGCTAGGTTCCAAATTGCTCCAATTCGAAGGCAACGGTTTTAATTAAAACTTAATTCAGCGGTTTTGGCCTCCCTCAAAATATGGAAAGGTAAGTTCAATGTTTCATCGTTTGTTTATTTCTATTATTTCGTTGATGAATTTTGAATTTTTGATGTGCAGCTTCCATAAAACTGTACATTGAAAAATATATGATGATTTTAATTTGATCATCTCTTTGCAGATGCAGAGAATGACTCCCGGCAATTGGGAGAAAAAATACATCATAGATAAGCCCCAATTTGTTTATGTTGTGAGTACAAAGAAATATTTGTTCTTGTTCAGATTCAGCCCATATATCGTCTTCTTGATTAGCTACATTTTCGTGTAAATAGACAGACCCTTTCGCCCTTTTCCTTGCCCAGCGGGAGGTTTTAGAAAAAAATACAGGAAATAAGTCAATAGGGTGAAAACGTATAGTGAAGTGAAAGGTGTGATTATGTGTAGTCTACAGTTAAAAAGTATTGAACAGTTAATACTTAAAGTGATATGCGGTGCAGTGATTTCATTTCTTTCTGTTTGTTTTGCTAGTCGAAAACGTCTCTCTACAGACTATTCTGACAAACGTTGGTATTTATTTATTGTAATGAATGTTTTACGTATTAGGAATGTAATAACTATTATACGTATTAAATATTATTACATTGTGGTGTTAGGTAAAAAAGTTTTCCATGCTTGTCTGAATATGAGTGAGTAGGTGCAGGCTGGTGTGAATGCGAGGGTTCCTTGGTCTGTGTATGTTTGTATGTATATTTGTGTCATATGTAAGTTAATTTATCTATATGTTAGTACATACGTATTTTTATTTGTAGTACAGGAATGTAAATGCCATCTGCATGACTAGGTAATGACAAAGATAAATTGTTTTTTATATTGATTTTTTTTACATTATTCTTTTATTTGCATTTGTAACTACTTTCAAGTTTCTGCATTCTGTCCCCGGGCGACATCTGTCCAATAGTAGAATAAAGCCTCCATCTATCTAAAAGTTGTTTGAAGTGTTTTCAAAATGTTCAAAGATTTCTTCCAGTATTTATATTCTTGAAGTATTACAGCTGTGCAACACATCATTTATTTTGTTGTTTTTAGCAATATAAACAAAAATTGTTTTTTTAAACCTTTGTTCTTGCTTATTTATGCATACATCATAAATAAACTACAATTTGTTTATGTTGTGAATGCCATGAAGTACTTGTTCTTGATCTGTTTCAGCACACATACAGTCATCTTGATTAGCTAAATTTTCATGTAAATAGACAGAAAAAGTACTGAAGTATTTTCAAAATGTTTAAAGATTCCTGTCCAGCATTTATTTTATTGAAGTATTACAGCTGTAGATCATTTATTCTGTTGATTTCAGAAATTTAAACAATTATTTTTTTCTCTGGTGAATTGTTTTCTAAGTGTCACGTTTTTCAATATATTGTAAACAACTACACTATTACTACACATTTCATGTACCTTAGACTATTTTCACAAGGTATATATGCCTATAGTATGCATGTGATAATGTAGCATATGAATAACAGCTGCTTCAGTATACATTTTTTCACTGTACAATAAAAAAATAATTTTCAGAGTATACCATGAAATTATAGAATGTGATTTTGCCAGTCGATTCAATAAATATTTTACTATTTTAACTTCTTTGTCCTTGAGAATACCTAATTCCTACATTTTCCTAAAACTTTTAATATTTTTTTATGAATTTTATTGTGAAAATTTAAAACCATTCGATTGGATGACAATGCAAAACTTTTAAAGATACAAATTTTCAAATTCCCGCGTAAATTTGTTCATTTCAAATTTCCCGGTTGCCTTCACGCGATTGGCCGTAGATTTCATCCAAAACATGGCGGTTACCGGAAGATGTACAAATAAGCCTTCGTCGGTGAACATTGGGTGCCGTCTCTGGATAAAACTGCAGCTGCTCTTTTCCGTCATGTAACTGAAATAAGTGAAGAAAACAAACACGAAGGTAAATTAATTGGTCAGTTGTATGATGGATCTATGGTGTACTCAGGGGGGCTCTTGCGCATCGTATCCGAGAGTCTCTCCTCTTACGCATCGTAATGAGATTCAGACACCGGTTTGTGTTATTTTTGTTGGTTTCCGTTGAAAATTGTCACTTTTTAGCACTTTCAAAATGTTTCTCGTCACTTCTCGCTCTCCATGCAACAGGCCAGCGTCTGGTTTGGCTTTTCAAACGAAGTGCCCTCGCTGTGGTCACGTGGTTCGTGAGGCAAACTGGTAGTGCGCAGAACGAGCAAAACTCGGTGCGCCGGGGGAACTCACCCAGGTATTTGCACCATGGGTGTACTTTGGTTTTTATAACATGGCACGTGAGGACTTTGCCTTCACGATGGAATACGGCACAACTTTTTGCGTCTTTCTCTGTCGTTCCGCTAGATGTCGCATGCTCGCTTCGTATCAAGCAATGCTGCATGACAATTGACATCTAGCGGCACGACCGAGAAAGACGCGAAAAGCCGTGAGTCAATGAACCGCCTGCAATTATCGGCATTTGTATGTTCTTTCGATTGGAAGAAGGGTATATTTCGAACAGTGTTTCAACTCAAAGTTATACTTGAGTTTTCGTAACGTGGCGTTTGAGAGGTTGTCTTCACGATGGAATACGACATGGCTTCTTTTTGACGTGCCGCCAGGTGTCGCATGATCGCGAGCGTTTCTAGCAGTGCTGCAGATCAAGCGACATTTAGCGATACGACTGAGAAAGACAAGAAAAGCTGTATTATATTCCATCGTGAAGACAAGCCCTCACGCGCCACGTCACCCAAGCCCAAGTATATACAGTACCTAACTTTCTTATTCGTTCACTCAGATTTACCAACAAAAAGTTATCATATCTTATCGTAAAATATTTTAAAATAATGTCTTTGTTGAAATTGTGCACCAATTGCATTAGTAGCAAATATATAAGTCAATAAAAATTATTACACGAACGTATGTTTAATATAATATTAATATTGAATAAAACAAATCTCTTTCGTTACAATTTTGCTATTCGTACAGTCGAAGTGAGTGGCAATATGCAGTTCTTCCGCGTGGAGTTACTCGGCCCCTGACGGTTTTCCAAGCTCTCAATGCGCTTATTTATTTATTTAACGTCAAAAAAGTTCAAACTGCGTATGACGTGCTATGGGGAAAAATGAATTGTCTGCACATTTTCAAAATTCTGTGATCCCTACACTAAGTCATATACTACTTAAATTTAAAAAAAGAAACTCCCATGTAATAAAATCTATTTTCAAGGATAAATAAGCAATAAATGTTGGCTCTTATTCATGTTGTCCTGTAGGGATAGGGATAGTTCTGTAGGGATAGTTCCGCCAGTAGCAGTAGGCTACAGTAGGCATCGAAATGGGCAAGCAGAAGGAGCTCACTTTCAAAGCGAAAGAGGTAATTGGCAACTTAGAACTTAAGGGCTATTCCTTGCGACAAATAGGTCGAATAGTTAACAAAAGCCACTCCACTGTGCACAACACTGTAAGAAAGTTTAGAGAGGAAGTTCTACGGAAAATTTGCCACGAAAACTAAACAAACGTAGGATGAATAAACGCGAGGAACGGTTTGTACTTCAACAAGTTCGTAAAAACTCTCTGTTAATTGCTCTTCAATAACATGTCTTAGTGGAAAATGTATCTAAAAAGAAGATATCCGATCAGACTTCGTCGTGTTTTATGGAAGAATATGGATGGAAGAGGTCTTTCGTAGGCAGGGAAAATCGCGAGAAGAGATTTGCATTTACTAGGGACCTTTTGAATAAGGGAGAAGAATTTTGGGACAGTAATTTGGCCAGACGCATGTAAAATAAACCTCTTCGGGTCAGATGGGATACGTCGGAGGAAGCCAAATACAGGCAATTGTTTCATGAATACAATTTCCACGGTGAAGTATGGTAGTGGATCAGTTAAGTTGTGGGGTTGTATGCCTTCTAAGGGGGTTGGTACGATCCAGTTCGTAGCTGGAATTATGGATACCAATGTTTATTTCGACATCTTGAAAAACAATGTAAAACAAATTGCTGAGAAAATGGGCTTGCCACCTGCTTACGTCCAAAGAGCGTTCTCTCCGGCGTTTGGTGACCAAATATTGCTCCACGCTCTTGGCTCTGTTACTGGGTTTCTTATGTTTACTCTTTGGCCCTTCGCTTTAACACAGGCAAACATACTGCCTTTGGTGACGCAACCAAATGGGTGGAGAATCTTGTCGCCGAGCGCTGTGAAGTTTTCAGAAATCTCATTTGTTTCAACAGATAACGAGGACAGTGGCGGATGAATAATGCATAAATCACTTCCAGCCATACAAATTAGACACATGCGGAGAAGAGTGAATCGCGTTCATCATTTGATGCCTTCGTTGGGCTCACGAATTGTGCCTGGGAACAGAAAAGATGGGTTGGAAGAAATTCGTTGGCATTGAAAAAAAAAACTATTGTTGATTTACTAGATACAATTTTATTGTTTTCACTACTTATTTGGCTACTCGATTAGGGCATCTTCCCTTCTGATATTTAGAGTTTTTCAAACATGCAAAAATCTTCTTTTACAATAAATTACAAAAATAGTTATTTATGTAACAAGTCCTTAAAGACTAATAGAGGACCTGTCATAAACAATGATTTTTGGTTATTTCTAGTTATTCAAAATAAACATTTAACACTTTATTCAGTTAAGAATTGACATTACCCTCGATGTTCTGTAGTAAGAGCTGTTGGTACAGGGTCTTAGTAAAGTTTTAAAATAACAATGGCAGTGGGTAGAAGGACCAAAAAGACAGAGGGCAAGTGGGAAAGGACGATGAAGAGGGTAAGGAACAAAATGGGACAATGGGGGCAAAATGGACATAATCAGAAAAGGGGAGAAAATGGACAAATTAGACAATGGTGATAAATGGGGCAAGGATACCAAATGGGACAAGGAGACAAATTGAGATAAGGGGACAAATGGGGAAATTGGGACAAAATGGACGTGGAGACAAAATGAGTCAAGAAGCCAAACAGAAAAGGGTGACAAATGGACAAGAGACTAATGGGAAATGGGAGACAAAGGGGACAAGTGGGTCAAAAGGGACATATTTATCCAAAAATTTATGAGCACTTGTAAAATCTGAACTCGGGAGTTCGCTAAAATATTTTAATGGACTCTCGAGCATCTTAACGGTCGTCGCTATGAACACGCTCTTAAAGTATTGTTTAGATGCGTTGGTTGCTAAGGAGCTAAGCGCAAGTTTGCCGACGTAAATAACAAAAAAGGTATAAATGTTGAATGATCATTTCCAAAATGTGGACTCATTTACAACATTCTAACGGAGATATTAATATGAAAAAATATGAAAATTGAAAATATTATTTTGCTACATATGTGGCGAGTACAATGAAAATAGGAAACCTATATCTGAGTTCATAAAGAAGGTATTAAGAGTTATTTTGGCGTCAAGCTCGGAGATCTTGGAAATTTGAAGGCTCGCTCGTGGCACATAGCAAAGTCGCAAGCCTTTCACCACTGAGGTCCGGGTTCGATTCCCGTCGAATCTCATGTGAAATTTGTTCTAACAAAATGAGTTTGGCTGCTTCACAAGGGCTAGTCCAACCCCTGTGAAGTGTCCTAAACCCTTCCCTTATCCTTATTCCTTCCCATTTCTGTCCGCTGGGTAGTGACGCACGAGGCGCATACGAGGAGATACTACCTGGCGGTCCTCAAGTCAACGTGACGTGACATGACATAAGAAAGAGTTAATAGAGGATTACTCCCCAGCGCACAAATTAAAACGGAGGATTACTCCCCAGCGGAAAGCGCTCAACGCCCCTTAAAGGGCTTAGAGGCGCGTTGCTTCAAAATAGTAGACACAACAAATTTTTTTAAAAAATTATCAAGACGTAACTCCTCGTATTCTGTTCAAGACATGTACGGAACATTTGCAACAATGAACAAATGGTAAAACAAAATCTAAAATTATGTTACAGGTGGTTTGTAGGAAGCCTAAAACCCATAATGGTGATTGTTATTTTTGCCATACCATCATCAATAGTATTAATCACAGATTAATTAGAAAATTCGCAGCAAATGGATATATCCTGATCTAGATTCAGTTAGGAGACCGGTTCCACACTCAGATAAAATTGCTGTTCCATCATTCCATCGCTTAGAAGAACTCACTGAACACTAATCTTTAATGTTTGAAGATAATGAAAAAGAAAATAATAATTGTAATTTTGTCGGTATTTTATCAGACCTGAATGTTTCGACTAAAAATTATTGAATGATCTCGTAAGGAAATTAATCTCCCCAAAACTGCCTTTGAATTGCTCGGCTCTCGGTTAAAGGAAAATTAGTACTTCCTGGGGAAAATATTACATTTTTCAACGGAAAAGAATTTGTTGCCTTTCTTTACTAAAGAAACCCTGATGTTCTGCAACGATGTCGATGTTCTTAAAAAAGTGTGTTTACCAGAATGTTTATTTATTTATTTAGTCAAAAACTGTATGAGACGTATGGGGGAGAAAATCATCTGCGCACGCTTTCTTGAGTTTCAGAATCCCTTCTCAATAATATAACTATTAATAGTTGAAAGATGAAATAATAATAATAATAATAATAATAATAATAATAATAATAATAATAATAATAAATTTAAAAAAGCGATAATTAACATTTCAAAAACTAGATATTTTCGTTGCCGAATCATAGAAAACTTATTTTTAACGGTAAATTTAACGGTTTATTTTTAATGTAAGTCAGATGAATCGTGAATTTTTATTGACAGCTCAATGAGAAGTTTGGAACGTGTACTCTTACACAACGGCAACAAATACGTTTTTTCTTTTCTTTTTGTTAGGTTCCAAATGGTCATTCAATCTGCATAAAAGAAGAGTACGAGCCAATTTCTTTGTGACCAATATAACTATAGTGGCTCCACAGAAATTCATTCTATTTTCTTTACATATCAAGTTAGGCTTCATGAAGTAATTTATACAGTCATTAAACAAAGATGTTTTATGTTTCCAATATATATTTCGTACGTTTCCGGGAGTCACCAAAGAGAAACTGAAAGCAGGGATTTTCGAAGGTCCTCAAGTAAGAAAGCTCGTAAATGATTCAAATTTCTTGGAATCCATGAGCGAAAGTGAATCGTGTGATTGGTCGTCTTTTCTTCTAGTTATGAAAACTTTCTAGCAATGCGTTAGGCACAGTTAGTAGAAACAATGCTTTCCAATTTCCATGTGCTTGGCTGCAATATGAGTATATAGGTCCATTTTTGGTTTGGATTGCTTTCCAGATAATCTTGGCGACTTAAATGAAGTGCAAGATGAAAGATTTCACCAAGATATTCAAAAAATGGAAGAGAGATACCAATGAAAATATGATATACACATGACAGATGACTGTTGGAACATGCAGCGAGACTACTATGGCATTTCTCACTCCAAAAAATCGATTAAAAAATCTTTATGGGTGTTGAATGAATGGTTGATTTTGTGAATTTTTAAACATTTTGATGTAAAATAACGTGGTTTGTAGCTATGCACTTAATAAATTTTATTCTATTTCACAACAAATTATTACCAAACAAAACAATATTTTATGCTCACAATTGATGCTCCCAAATTCTAGCACAAAGTGTGAAAGAAGGGTATGTGATGATAATGCTGTATTTACAAAACTAGAGCTAATAGAGATTCCAGAAATAGTTTTGAATGCAATTTTTGGAATCAATGACAACGAAATATCCAGGAAGAAGTTTAACATGTGAGGCACCCAAATGTGAGTTGACCAATGTAATGTGCAAGGTATCATGCGAGGTCGTTCATGAAGTGAGTCGGTCCGGCAGAGCTTTTAAATTGAACGTCGGCGTTATTGTTTATGAGGCCCTGGAGTGGAAGTCCGCTGGCATTGAATGGTTGTTTACTCAAATTGAGCTAAAAGCTTTAGTCATAGATGTAGGCTTTAACTGCTTGGCTCCAGACTCAAAGAAAAGAACTTATTTAAGCAACTGGAACTTCAAGTGTACGGGAGGAAAGAGTCGCAATTTGCTAATTTTTTCAAACAAGAATATTCTTTAGTATATAACTCGAATATTTCCGGTCTTGTGAATGAGTTCGGAATTGAATACATAAAAAGAAGAATGAAGGCTGTTGGTCGATTCCTCTAAAACTAGTTTAAAAGCAGTTCTATTAAACAGTGGTAACACCGATGCATCATTACCTGTTGCTCTTCTATACAAATGAACGAAAGTTACGAAAACCTCAGAGTAGTTTTAGAGGAAATAAAGTACTCCCCTCATGGATGGATATGTGGTGACTTAAAAATAACATGCATGCTTCTTGACCAGCAAAGTAGTGTTATCAAATTCTCATGTTACCTTTGTGAATGGGACAGTAGGGCACGAAATCAGAACTGGTCTAGAACGAATTGGCCTGTAAGAAAATACTTATAGCCAGGAGAAAATAACTTTCTGCGAGAACATTTGGTTGATCAACACAAGATTCTGCTGCCTCCATTGCACATAAAAGTAGCCCTCATGAAACAATTTGCGAAGGCTTTACCCAAAGACGATCAGTGTTTCAAATATCTTTGTGAAAAGTTTCCGCAATTGTCTGAAGCAAAATTAAAAGAGGGTATCTTCGTTGGGCCTGTTATTAGAAAAATTATGTTTGATCCCCAATAATACGGTAAATGAAAAAGAAGCGTGGATTGCATTTAAGCACGTTGTAAATAAGTTTCTAGGCAACAAAATAAGACCCATACTATCAAGCAATTGTTGCCAATATGCTAGATGCTTTCAAAAAATTGGGATGATTAATGAGCCTCAAGGTTCAATAGTCATTTACAATTCTTTCGGAACATGGTGATGTGAAATTCTTTAGATGATATAAGTTACGAACAAGGTCAGCGTTTTCATCAAGATCTAAGTGATGGAAAAAAGATTTTAGGGATATTGGAACACCAACACGATTGGAAATTAATGTTGGTCACTTCACCAAAAGAGTCAGCAACGGTGCACAGGAGAAAAAGCTATATCAGGAGCTTTTTAAAAAAAGTCAAAGAAAATAATGTGAATGGACACGTAAAGCCTTTGTAGAATGTAATGTTACGAAAATGAAGCCATCTTCTTTTTTAAATAAAGTTCTGTTGGTATTTTAAAAGTCGTGTACTTTTCATTTTTATTGCATATTTAGCGTATTTTAATAAATATTATTAAAATTGTAATAAATTATATGGTCATAAATTGATCTTACCAGATCAATTTATGACCAAACTGTGTGTGATGGAAGCAAACCGAGTTCAGATGCGGATTCTGCACCCAAAAAACTATAAAAATCAGCTACTAAAATGTTAAAAAAATGTTGATACTTTTTTTGTTGGCCTATGCTATTAATAAGGACGACAGTATTGTCCCTAAAATTATCAATTCAGTTGTGGTGGATAAGGAATTGAAACTCAAGTGTTTACTTTTGTAAAAAAGCATTAAAACTTAGGCACTACAATATCAAAGTGATATAATACAAATGAAATTAGTGGTTTTAGAAAAGGTTAGGTTAAAGTTATGTTTTAATATAAGTAGTAGTAACAGTCCTCATGATGGTTTTGCTTTAATTTAGACATCTTACTTCAAAACTATACCACAAATTCACAATTTGGCAAACTTGTTGCTTTTACTTTCAGTGTATGTCTCGGTGGTGGTTACAGCCATTAAATGACAGAATTATACAATGGGAGTAGAAAAAACAGAAATTTCATTAGTTATTCAAGCATTGTTCAACATAAATAGGTTCAAGTCGGAAAAGCCAATAAAGTATATTTTTAGTACAATTATTTTGATCTAAAATAAATTTATTTGTTCTTGCCCCCACACATCCACGAACAACGCAATTTCTCTTTTCCATTTTTAACGCCTCTATAGTTAGTAGTTTGTTTTTTTTAAATAAAATCCTTTGTATTTTCCCCCCAAATTATATTAGTACTATTTCAAATAAAAAATATTTTTCTTACAACAAATATTTCGAAATTCTTTGAAGTACCAATCTAGTGTTTGCATATAATTACGTAGTTTCACTAAAAAATGTAGGTGCATGGCTGTCTATGAATATGCAACTATACACTGCTTTGTAATCTAACTTTTATGTTGTCCACGGCTAAAGTATTGGCAAGTTCAATATCACTATTCATCGTCTTATCACTAAACCCATGAAATTGCTTTGGAATTCTAGTCCCGTCGTCTTGCGTGTTTGCACACAGTTACTTATGAAGGCCGGATAATTTGCGTTGCCGTTCGTGTTGTGCGCTTCAGAGACGATAGCTTTAAGAAGTTCAACCGGCCTGCACTCCTTTGCCGAAACCATTTCTCCTGCCGGTGAGTGACGTTCATCGACATTTGTCGAGGAATCTCCCCCCTCCCCTAAGGACATCCCTTCCTATTGAGGAATTAGGTAACTTTTACATCGGAGACTTGATTACTGAAGGCCTAATATCTGAAGGTCATCATTTCGCTGCATATCTATAAGAAAAATATAAAATATTTCCAAGAAGAAGCTGAGCATGATAATGAAAAAAAATCATAACTTGTACAGTTACATGAATGATGAGAATACTTGGCAGAAATGCAGTTTGTGATACGATTCGTTGACATGCGCTGTAGATTCTATGAACGAGTCACTCGCGGTGCGGCCGACGCACGTGTCCACGGGAAGTGACACTAGACTATGCAGTTTCAAGTTTAAGACGAAGTTTGGGTCCTCGGTTCTCGTGTTAACATTAAACATCCTTGTGTCTAATGTATATTATCGCGTGGCCGCAGACAGCTGGCGGGCGACCGCGTAAGCATATTGCGTAGCTCCGCCTCGGAAAGAGCGTCTCAGCAGTAAAGGCCTATTAAACAGATTGACCTCCGCTCAGCGGGGGGACGAATGCTCGTGATCTCGTCGCCTGTGTGCACGGACCTTCCATTCCTCCGTCGGTTTAGATCGGCCCAAACTGGCCCTCCCGGCATCCCTTCACCCCTCTGTCGGTTCAGTTCGGTCCTAACTTGCCCTGCCGACACTCCCCCCCCCCGCCCCCGCTAGTCCAGATCTACTTTTCGGGGTCCTGCTAGCAGCTTCCCACCCACTCCCCTGACCGCTGTGCACTTCGAGTGTCGCTTACTCGGCTGATGGTCGCTGCAGTCTCTTCCGGCAAACAGTCCTTGGCGAGGCTGGGCTACGTCAGGTACCTATGTAAGTACACCACCCCAATAAACTGTTTGCCATGACTAGGGTCATCCCCGTTCTTATTGCCCTCTCTCATCCGCCTTAGGCTTTTAAGAGAATAGGGAACGGCCCAGAGGGCACCTTCTGCCCTTACCGTCCTTCCACTTCCCCGCACGTGGTGCCAGACCCATCCCCCCCCCCACGGCAATATTATGAGAATACGCCTTAAAATAATTTGGTGTGTATATTTTCTTCTTCCCAGAAAGCTTCCATTTTCTTGTGTACTATTTGAGCCACACGTTCTTTCCTCTATGAATACTCGCGCGTGAACTAATCGTATCACAAAACGGCATTTAGCCGAATATTATATCAGCATTCCGCAATATGGAAATTGTTGAGACACTTTCACTTCGTTACCAGTGCATCTTGAGAATGTTCATTTTCGAAGTTGAAACAAATAAAACAAGAGTAATCAAATTATATATCACATCGATTAAAAAAATTAAGTTTGTTTAGTATTGACCACATTTTGGCAGAAATTGATTTTGAAGGCCATTCATGATTTTGCCTCGAAGTACAGAAAAGTTCTTTAAAGGAGCAAAAAATAAGGGAAGAGTGGAGTGTTATTATCAGTCCACATACCAAACAGGTGAGTATTTATATATTAAGGCGAGTACATGTGTGTGTGTGCGCGCATGGGGAGCATCATTTTCAAAAAGGCCAGGGACCTCAGGGGTTCTAAGATACGACTCAGCATGAGTTGATCATTTTTGACAATAACAGCTCTTTCGTAAATCAAGTGGTAAGGCAATGATAGAATTCCTAGCTTAATCAGGAGAGGTTTACAAGAAGTGGCACCTTTTTTATCAAGGGAGATGGCAATGATCCTCACCAGTTGGAACGACACATTCGGCATCGACTGCATGATGCTGGGGTTTCCTCTCCGGGTATCTCCGCAAGCGAAACACCGCCCCGACGGAACAAATAAGCTCCAGAAATGCGTGTAAATGAATGTGTGTAAGGAAAGAGGTATAAAGGATGAAGAAGGAAAGACCACACTCGGCCCCTGGCCCGTTAAGGTGCTGCTCCGGCATTCGCCTTGCATTCATCAGAGAAACTGTGGAAGACTATCGATCAGCCGGCCGCTAGAAATCATCTCTATACTGCGATTTATTTACTGCTGCCTCTGACAGGTCTTCAGCTGTTACGTTGTCACCTAATCGCAAGCTTACACGTCACTACAATGACGTCATATGGTGGTGTTCGACCTTCCGATTGGATGACAACGTAACAACTGATTTACGGCAAAAGCAGGTCTGAATAAATCCAAGTACAGCCAGCGGATGAATTCTACCGTTAGCAAGACTTCCATTTGAGACTTTTGTCTGCAGGAGGCAGTCCCCAATAAAAACGAGACCAAATAAATTTAAAAATCCATTCTGCAAAGATGTTGAAAATATTTATTGATTTTAATTAGAATCATTACTCAATACAATTCAGCACCAAGTGACATATCTGTAGTACTTAAAACCAACGAGCTCTTCTCAATCTCCTTCAATTACGATGAAAGTATGACTAAATTCTTTTACAAGACTATGTATGAACACAACATTCACAAAATTATAATCTTTTAACAATCAACTTGAAATAATTGCAAAATTTATAATTTCTCCATTTCCCCAGGAGAAATAACTGAGTTAATTGTACAAGAAAATATAATTTGTTCATTATATCTATTTTCAAAAATTTTCATACATCTTTCTATAAATTAACAAAACAGTTACTATATATACAAAAATGTTCTTCCATTATAAACAAATACATATTTGTACTGAAATTTCTCCTCATCAAAAAAAAGTTTCTCTACTTTTTCTTTTTACAAACAGGCTCTTTTTAGATGCTTGGTTAATCCAGCCTTTGTTGCATATTGCTGAGAACAGTGAGAACAAGAAAATGATTTCTGGTCACTATGTGTCCAAGAATGTTTTTTCAACGATTTCTGACTAGAGAACACTTTACAACATTCTTCACATTGGAATCTTTCCAAATGGAAAAGATTTTTATGGTAATTCATACACCTTTGAGTCATTGCAGTAAATGGACATTGATCACATGAGAATTTTTGAACCTCTTTTTTACCATGAACAGTCTTTTCATGCAGTGTTAAAGCATATGATCGAATAAAACTAACGTGGCATATTTCACACTTGAAAAGTTTTCCCCCAGTATGATTCCTACTATGAAAAATTAAATGGCACTTCTGTGTAAAAGACTTTCCACAAACAGAACATGTGTATTTTGTTTTCAAGTGAATCAAGAGATGTTTCCAAAGATCAGCCCGAAAGCAAAAATACTTATCACAAATTCTGCAAAGATAACTTTTTGGTCGGTGGACTAACATATGACTTCGAATATGCTTCACCTCTTTGCCACAAACTCCACACAGCTTCAGGTCATGTTTTTGTCTGTGGTCGTTGTCTTCACATAGTTTTGTCTTTAATACATTTTCTTTACTGTTTTTCATCTTTATGCCGATAAATGTATCAAGATAATGAATCCATTGGTCGTATTTATATTCACGTTTTGTGAGAAAGATTTTTGAGCATTTTTCACATTGAAATTTTTCTTCTTTGTATTTCATGTTAATAAATTTATGTTCTAAACGTAAATGTCTCTTCAGCAAAGGCTTGTAAAAATAACGTCGAGAGCACAAAGAACACACAAAAGCATGTAATTTCATGTGTAACCTTAAGTAACTTAGCTTGGAAAATCCACTTTTACATTTTTCACAGTAGTATTGCTTTTTCAATGAGTTTGCAAGTGTGGTACAGGTAACGCCTTTCGACATTGGCTCTTTCACAATCAGGTACGACATTATCGAGAACTTGAAACTTTCATTGAAATCTGTAACACAAGAGCAACCACATTAGTTGAAATGCACAACACAAACAGCATAATACACAAGATTACTTTAGCTCATTCACAGTATCTGGGGTCAACTCTTCCCTAGAGTTGGTACTTTTGCAGTGAGTGAGCAAGTTATTTGTGATTTTTTAGAAATATACTGATGTTAACAGAAGTAGCCAAACTGCTGTCAACATTCAACGCAAATTAAACAAAATACACTACTCTGATATGTCTAATTCAAAAATCAAATTGATTGCCCTTTTGCAATGCAAAAGCTGTACATGATGATGAATCATAATTTAGAAACTAGAGCAGTGTGTGTTAAAAACTAAAGTAATTATTTGCAGAATTTCTCTAACTTTCCCACAAGGGATGTCTATAGAAATAAAAAACGGCTTAATCTCTATAAGCCTTCCGATATTTTTTTAAAATTTTAACCTATTCTTATTATTTAGTCAAAATAAAATCACAAATTGTCTAATTAGCTTAAAAATAGTTTTGTTGATACGGTTAGGATGGTCAGCGATTTGACATTTTGGAATTCTAGATATATTTTCTCAGATTCAGAAAATACATTATCCAGGTTCTGTTTTGCGCATTACAACACATTTCTCCTGCCCATTACTTTAACTATCTACGTTGCTCACGCACATTTCTTTCGCAACCGAGTACTGAAGTGTAGAATTGGGTATAAAAACGAACTTTTCGCTAGGAAACTTACTAAAAACTTACGAAACTATGTTACTAATTAACATTCAAACCCCGCTTAAATTGTGTAAAAAAGTTCTTTTTCAGTCGAAAGTCTATGTCGGGACTGATGTCAACGCCGAGTTTGAGGTACCGTATCCCTTACATTAAAATTGGTTGAATTTTAGATATCAAACCAACCAAACAGTTAAAAATTCAATGAATATTTCTTAAACTTCCTTCACTCATATAGCCAACAAAAAGTGCGTTTTGTAATTTATAATTCAAAAATTCTAAATGTATACAAGATTTATATTAGCAGAATATGTAAATTGTTTCTGCAGTAGAAACAGTGCTCCACGCTGCACAAACATTTCAAAGAGGCAAATTATTTTTCGCCTGCGCTTTTAAGCTTGGCAGAATTCCTGCGGCTCTGTAGGGAATGGTTTGACATTGAAATTATAACAATTTTGCTTTATATCAGTTGCACACAGCAATTGCACACTAATCGTTGATTCATTTCCGACCCAGCAATAAATATGTTCATTGATATTTCGTTGTTCTTTGTTTGACTTGTATGTTTGACAACACTTTTTTTTTATGAAAGATTACTAAAAAACTTGATTATACATACATATTTATCAGGAACTCAATTGTACACGGTTTGGAGACATTTAGACACGCGCGGAGACTGGATTTACTTCAATGGCCGAATTCACCAATTTCGTTCTCACGCTCGTTAAAGATCATATACTATATTCACGTTTCACCAAGGTCGTTAAGCTTGACGATCATCAAAATATTCGACAAATTTTGACCGACCGATTCAACCTGCCATCAACGAGTCAAACTCCTGTAGTGAGATTAGGTTGCACCAAGCGCATGCATTGTTTTGTTGGTTTTGTTATCTTCCTCGTACTCTTTTGCTGTTACTGTTGCGCGCGTGTGTGGTAACATGGGAGATAATTTGTCGTTGAACCTTTCTGTATTGAATGTTAAGAAACCGTAAGTCCAGAATGAGCAGTTACTCCAAAATAATAGTCTTCAATGAATTGGACAATTCTCAATTCGTAACCAGACACAGAATGTCAAGCGATGTTCCTGAAGATTTTAGAAGAAATAGAAACACGATTGGAATACCCCTCAAACAGAAATAAACATCTAACGCCCGTGTTGATAGCTTTAAGATTTTATGCTCCAGGACATCTCCACTTTGATGTCGGCGATTGCAATGGAATTTTGTCATCCACAGAGTGCCATTGTGTAAATAAAAATAATTTTTTTTGTAATTGCCTCACTACTGCTACAGTATGTGGTATTTGCACAAGCTGCCGAAGCTTCAGCAGTAGAGAAAGTATTTTTATTTTCCCGTTACCGCTTACGCAGTAGAGAGAAAGTTATGTAAGCTGCGCGAAAAAGCGGTGACTTTCGGTGTCGGTGGATATATCCAGTTGCTAACTTTAGGGTGAAAAATCCTCTAGCACATGTTGTAGCCAGAATCCATGTTTTGTGGGTCTTTGACACCGAAAAAACGATTGACGGTAAAACGTCGGTCCGTCTGTAAAAAACGCCAGCAGCTAAAGCGCTCAGCCGATTTTCTCCCAAGTTGACATTGCCCTAACGATGTGACTGATGTTGCGGCACTCGAATTTGAATCCGAAATTTTAATTTTTGGGGTACTTTACCCTGGAACAATTTCAAAATTTTCAAAAAAATGGCTCAAACGTTTTTAATTAAACTTTGTTATTGGATAGTGTGAAGGGCGTTTAAGAGAATGGTGATGGTCTCATGGCCGTTAAAACCCTGATTTTTAGAAAATTGGAAAAGTTCAAAAATTTTCAGCGTCTTTCTACGAGTAAATTATTAAAGATAGATTTTGAAGTAAGGTCACATACAATTTTTCGAAAATTTGAGTATTTTGTACATAATTGTGCGTGAAATATAGACAATTTTTAATTTTGTTTAAACAGTTTTTTTCCTCGAAAACAGCACCAACAATTTTCATTACATTTTGATCTCGTATGGCGTATAGGCCGCTTAAGAGAATGGTACAGGTCTCATGTTCGATAAAAATCCCAAATTTTGAAAATTACAAAAATTAAATTTTTGGGCGTTTTCCTACACCTACTATCATGAAGAAAAACGTTTTTACTTTATCGTATACATACGTATATACGGAGTAACATACGTAGTATAGAGAAAGTTATGTAATGGTGCAAAAAATCGATTTCGAGATTTCAACGTAAATTCACGTTTTGGGGTCCCCTGATATCGAAAAAGTGTTGTTTTTCTTTTTTTTCTTTCAAACCGTCCGCACGTCTGTGAACACTACTGGCGCCTAAACCGCACGTACGATGTTTTCCAAATTGAAGAAACTCCTGTCTGTCGGGCTCTAGTTGAGGCTTTGAAATTTTGAAAAACTTTCTTTAAAATTTCGGGGTACTTTACATGAAGCCCCCCCCCCAGATATTTTCAAAATTTTCTCAACTTTCTCTTAATTAACTTTGAATTTACTTAAATGAGTTAACTCTAAATTTTCGGTAATTGCAAAAGTTTGAATTTTTTGGGCGTCTTCCTGCAACTACAAAATTGAAGACAGATTTTTCCTTCAAGTAATATTTGTTGTGCATTAATAGTTCTTTAGTTAAGGTCATGTACATTTTTTTTGGACATTTTAGTAATTTTGTTGCAATATTTGCAATTTAAAAAATTACAAAAACAAAATCTTTTCAAAAGAGTCTCCAAATATTTTCATTAACTTTTTGGTACGGTTAGTGCCAAATGAACCCTATACGATGAGATAAACGCCACATTGCTGTATTCATTCAAAAATAGCTTCAAATTTTGCATTTATATTAATGCTTAATCGCCATTTTCTTTGAAACGTCTACGAATTTTTCAATAAAAACTTCTATTTATTAGAGTTTTTACTCTTCTTTAATATTCTTGAAGTAGTAATTGGGTTGTACTTCTAGGATAGCAAAAAGTTGAGAAATTGTAAAAAAAAATTTAAAAAAAACACAACTTGGGCGACGATAGATGGCAGCTGGCCAGAGAATGGAGCAAGACCTAAAATCCAGACCAACCACGAAAATTTGAAAAAATTGGTACGAGATAGTCTGTGCCATTCTGTAGCACTTCTAGTTCTTAATGAAATGTTTATAAAAAAACATTAAAAATAATGTGTTCAATTTACGAAAATATAAATTTTTTTTGCGAAATTGTGTCAAACAGGCTACTTTTATATACTTTAAGCCATTTTTATTTTAAAAAACGGTGTATATTTTTACTTTTTCACACTTACTAACGTAAGAAGGGAAAGTATTGTAATCGTGCGCCGGAAACTTGAGAATTTTCGACCCAAATCTCTTATTGCCGTAGCCTGTTAACGAAAAAGGTCGACTGCGAAGTATAGAAAAAATTCCTCTAATATGTGGTGTCACCAGAATCCGTTTTGTGCGTCCTTCATACCGAAAAATCGATTGACGGCAAAACGTCTGTCTGTACACAACGCTAGCGCATAAACCGTTCAGCCGATTTTCTCTAACATTGATACTCCCCAAACGTTCTTGTTGATATCGCGGCCCCTGGAATTTGGGGGGGGGGAGGTACTTTACATGAACCCCTAGGACATTTTCAAAAAAAAAAAAAAGACTCAATATTTTTTTTATTAAATTTTGACGTTGGATAGTGCAAAGTACGTTTAAGAGAATCGTGCAGGTCTCATTTTCGTTGACACCCCTGATTTTTCGAAATTTGAAAAAAAACTCAAAACTAGAAAATTGAAGATAGAGATTTTTTACTCAGATAAAGTCTGTTGTAAAAAAAATTAGCTCTTTAAAAAAAAGATCATGTACAATTTTTTAAAAAACCGAGAGATTTTTGTGTAATGTGTGTCTGAAATTTACGCAAGTTTTTCTCAAAATTTTCTCCATTTATGTATAAAGGACTGTAAAAAATGTGTCGCTAGTCCCATTTTCGGGTAACGCTCGGTTTTTGAAAATTGCAAAAAAAATTTTTAAAACTACAAAATTTAAGACAAATTTTTGCCCCAGACAAAGTCTGTGGTACAAAATTAGCTCTTTAGAAAAGGTCATTTTACATGGCACATTTCTCGAGCTAGTTAGTTTTCGAATTTCTTTAGTCTCGACGAGCTTCTGAATGGTCTTGATCTCTTCCCAGCTGACAAGTTTTGCCGCCGAAAGGGCATTCTTTCCCATTTTCTGAGTTTTTACGCCTGACTAATGCTAGAACTGAAACAACTATGCGATTATGACAGAAGTATCAATTCCCAATAAGTCCCTGAGGCCGAAGTGGCTAGAACTCGGGTACGGACCCATCGTTTCGGGGGGAAGAGTCGCTGGTTCGAGTCTCACTCAAGGATAATTATTTGTCACAATTCTCTGTTGCCACAGAAAACGATTGATAATTCCAGAAACTTTATTGAAAACCATTTGAAGGAATTCTAATCACAAATACCATTAATTAAGGTAAATAAACTGGAAGCGTGTGTTTGTGATTTTCATATTTTGAACTTTTAAACAAGTTTTCAACTCTTGTTCGATTTGTAAAAGTTATGCCACATCAAATCAATTGGTGTCTTTCTGTGGACCTGTATGAACCGATTTAAGAAAATTAATGATTATATCAACATGATATTTAAAATTCAATTTAAACAGCCCCCATGGGAGCAACATAAGATATCCAAAATCGTTCCGAAATTATTATTCTTACTATAACGTTTTACTTTATCGCCTTACGAATTCTTCGTAACACGAGAAAGTTATGTAATCCTGCGTCGGAATTCGTGCGAATTTTCACCAGAAAAACTCTTATAGCTGGGTTCTGGTAACGAAAAAGTGGATAAATCTTGTTGCTAAATTTAGAAAAGACTAGTGGTGCTATCGAATGGCACAGAGCTAATTGAATTGGCTATTGAATAGCTTAGACTCGACTAGCTTTGGGGTTATGCCTTACTCCTTTCCCACCTGCCATCTTTTGCGGCCCAAAGAACATTTTTTTTTTTCCACATTTTCTTAATTTTTTGGCTGCCAAATGTTAGAACTGAAACCACCATACACCTATTTCTATTATAGAATTTTATGAATCCTATGTCCCACCAAGATGGTCGAGGCGGTTAATTGGCGCGTACGGAGTCATCTCTTCGAAGAGGAGGTTCGCTGGTTCTAGCCTTGATCGGGGATTATAATTTGTCAAAATTCTCTGTTCCCGCAGAAAATAATTGAGAATTGCAGAAACGTTATTGAAAACCATTTGAAGCAATTCTAATCACAAAAACAATTAATCAAGATAAACTAGTTGTGCTAAACACTTTCTCACAACATTGCAAACTAAGCAATTGTACCCGCATATATAATCAATTAAGGTTCGAAATAAATTTGAAGTGTGTGTGAGTGAGATTTTCGTATTTTGAACTTTAAACAAGTTTTCAACTCTCTTGTTAAATTTGCAAAACGTACGTCACATCAAATTAATTGTCTTTCTGTGCATCTGTATGAACCGATTTAAATAAACTAATCACTCTATCAATATGCAATTTCAATACAATATGTACATTACCCTTGGGACCGACTCAGTGAATCCACATGTCATTGTAGTGCCACTGACCGGGAGGAGCTAGGTTCCAGTCGTGACGATGGCAGTATTTTCGTTACTAGACGGATAGCTAGGTCGAGTTCTGTTGCTACGTGGAAAAGAATTCTACCTGCCGGCTGCTTTGATCAGTAGCTTTCCGTGGTTTCTCTGATCAACACCAGGCGAATGCCGGGGAAATACCCTATCAAACGGACCGCGTGAGATCTTTTCTTCCTATTTCTTGTCCTATCTACCATTTGCTTACACACACACACACACATACATACATGCACCACACCATCGTGACATGACAGGAGACCGGTCGGAAGCTTTCAGTTTGTCCCGGCTAGGAGGATACCTTCTGGAGGGAGGAATCTGGTTGAGGAAAATTCCGTTAGTCGACGGTAGGTCGGCGCTTGATTTAGGCATTCAGGGCGGGAAGATCACAATTCCCTCGTCCAAAAATATGTACTACACATTCAGGACTAATGACTTTAGAAGTTGGCGCGCCCCGAATCACTATGAATCAATATATCAATTAGTCTATGAACCAAACAGCTGTTAGTCTGTGGAGAACTGTATAACGAAACCGCACAGCCGATTTTCTCCAAAATTGATATTTCCTTTTAGAGCTGAACGGACTGGAGGCTTTGGGAGTTTCTAACATATTTTTGTTTGTTTTTTGTTGATTTTTTTTTACATGAATCAGGCATTTATCTTTTTATGACTCTTCCAGAGAGCGATCCATAGGGCTCCTGTGTGTAGAAGTGGTATGAATACCGACAAGTTAACTCTGAGGAACTGAGATCGGGTCTCAAAGCGGAAAAAAAATTGCTGCTTGTAATCTATGCTATGTGCTTTGGCAGCACTACTAGTTCAATGCGCACATTGCACGCAATAGTTCGCAAAAAAACTAGAATTTTCAAAAAAATGTAAATCACCTTAATAAACGAATATTTGAACGAAAATCTATATCTTAAATTTTGTAGTAGAGAGACGCCGTAAAAATTCAAAGGTTTGCAATTTTCGAAAATTCAGAGTTAATAGAAAAAATGGACATATGCCATATTCAAAAGTGCGTTTTACTCTACTCTTTCAAAAAATTTAAAGAAACAATTTGGAGACATTTTTGAGAATGTTTTGGAAATTTTCATGGGGCTTCATGTAAAGTACCCCCAAATTTTAAGGAAAGTTTTTCAAAATCGCAAAGTCTCGAGTAAAGATGGGCTTAACAGCTTTTCTTCAACAACTGTTATCACAAAATCAGCTGACTCGTAATAGCTGTTATTAATAGCAGTTGAAAAATAACAGGTCCATGACCAACCTAACATGGCCGACTGCTAAGAGTTAAACCACGCAAAACGAATAACGTTGGTAGCACCATAAAGCCTGTGCAGCTACCTTACAGCGCTTCCTTGCACTACTTTCCCTAACATGTTTGGACAGAGAAGCAGCTGGTATGAACGAGACTGGATGAACTGCCAAGGATGAATAGTAATTCATATAATGTGTAGCGAATGTGTATAGAATATTACTAAAATCAAAGTGATTCGGGTTCAGATTGCAAATATTCTTTCAAATATGCAACTTGTACATAGTGAAGTGCCGAGTGCCAAAAATAATGAGAAACAGTGTTTTTGCTTAGCTATAGCTAAAGTGTTAATGACTTTCGAATATCAAGTATTATAATGTGAGTAATGTGACCGAAACTCATTTTATTTTATTGGCCCTAGGGAAATATTAGTTGATCTCACGAGCAACAATGGGACAGAAATAAGTTACATATTGGACGGCCTTAATTTAAAGGACAAACATCTTGTTGTAGTGTATACAATAAAATATAAAAATATTGTGGCACATGGTGTATAATAATGACGAATTATGAATTAATGAATCTATAATTTGAACACTGGCAAATCATGATTGATTAGCTGCAGTGCAGCTGTTATTATACAAAATGGATGCCACGAAAGCTTGTAGTAGTTCGGATTAGGCCCAGTAGATTGCAGTTCTATGCATTTCAACCGATAACAGCCAATAACAGGATAAACGAAATAACTTTTATTTCGCGTAACAGTTACGAAACGTTAACGGTTAAGAAATAACAGTTTAGCTGTTAAGGGCACATCCAGGGCTCGAGTCGAGCCACATCGAACGGGGAATATCCTACAGGTAACAATCCATTTTAAGTGTTCCAGCACTGGTCGCTCGACCATCTCGAAAAAAATTCATATTTTGCACATAAATTTCCTTATATTTTGGCTCTTCAAAGACATCTTTGATTTATTTTTATTGTACCTGGTTTACATATGGCAACCATTTTTTCCCCGAGCGCCATTTTTCGCGTTTGTAGACATTTACTCTTTTCTAAATTATTCAGCTCTGGGTAGTTCTAACATTCTGGAATAAAAGGCACTGGATTCAGTACACTCTGGCCTACAAATCGAAATATTATTTACCAACCTTCTATGTTTTCATTTGCAAAATATTGGCAATCAAATCTATGGAACGCGAATGAGCCAACTTCGATTTTCAGAGAGTAATTTCTCAAAGAAGGAATAGAATCTCAACCTTATTTTTTTCTGTGCTTTTACACATAGCAGTGTAGTTACTTTCTGTAAAATATCATTGGTGATTAACGTACCCAACGACAACACGTGCCGTTGGATGTGTTACTGATGTAATTGAGGCTTCTTCCATTCGTTCGAGTGAACTCAGATTGTAAACTTTTGGTTTGGACTGTTCTTTACCAGGAAATCTCTGTCTTAGTTATTCCCAATTCGGCCGAACCGGCGATGGCACTGATAAGTTTTCTCACCTTTGTTGCGCGATTTCCGAATTTTTTTTTTTTCAAAACAGAGACTTGGCTTTTTATGATTAACACAGTTTAATTGATAGATAATATTGTAACGAATATTGCGTCATCTGCCGGCGGCCACCACGAACTACCTGTATGCGCGGATTGCGTCATCGGCCGGCGGCCCTCGAACTAGCTAGTCCCAGAGTGTTCTTGGCGCTAATCGCAAAGTCCAGAAAATTCTCGACGGTGCCCGCCGAGTATAAATACGCGGCGGCCGGCGACCGTGAGTCAGACTTAAATTTGGAGTGGAAGCTGAGCTCTGAAGTGTGTGCATCGCGGTGAATACCAGTGCAGTGATTGTGCTCTGACGTGAACCGTGGCTAGCGCCGTGATCTGCGGTCAGTGCATCGACCTGTGATCAGTGCAGTGGACTGTGGCCAGTGCATCGAACAGTGGTCAGTGCTTAGGACTGTGCGACAGTATAAGAGAAGTGAACAGTGAAAATAAATAATCAAGAGAAATGTAGTGTAAATAATCAAGAGAAGTGTGCCGTATAAAGTATAATCAAGTGAAGACTATCTGTACATAAATCAAGTGTTTTCAGTGTTAAGAAACAAAAAAAAAGTTTTTGTCAAAATAATACTCATGTTTTAATTCACCACCTATAATCGTAACAATATTTAATCTCATTTAATTTGTGTTAATTAAGACGTCTGATTTTCCAAATATTAAAGTATTTAAATGCTTTTTAACTTTCGGACTAGTCTTGCTTAATATTAAAATAGGACTCTACCCAATGATTTAATGAGTCCACAGATATAGGCTCTAGCAGTGATCTCTAATGAATACAATAAATAGTACAAAGACAATGACCGTTTAAGCAGTTGCTCCATTTGTTTAGTAAGCATTAACTTAGTAACACGTGACAACAGTTATAGAGAAAAATCTTATTTGATTGTTCAAATGCATATAAAACACACGTTTTACATTATTATTTACGTTTCACCAAGGTCCTTTCGCTTGACGATTATCAAAATATTCCTTAAATTTTGAGCGACCGGTACACCCTGCCATCGACGACTCGTTAAACTCATGTTGTAAGGTTAGAGTTCACCAAACGCGTGCACTGTATTTCATAGACTTTGTTATTTTATTTTTTTGCTGTTAAAGTGGCCCATGTGTTATACAATATATACATGCACGTTTTCTTGACCCCAGGTATTCTTACCCACACTTCTTTACTAACGTTTGTTGAATTATGAGTAAGTGATAGCAACGAACATTGTTAACAAAATCTGATAACAAGAAATGTTCGCTCCCGTACAATAGAAAATATTGAGCCCCAAAAGCCGAGCTGTCATTGTTCCGTCCACGCCACAAACGCCCTGGCGGCAGGTCACTGTTTCCCCCTTCAGACGCTGGCCGCACCCACCGCGGGCATCTGGCACTCCCACCGCTGCCTCCCCCACCCCGGCTGCCACCAACGTGTCCCCCGAAGGACCGTTAGCCTCTATCCCAAAAACGGCACTCGCCGACAGGTCGCCGTCTCTGCCGGAACAAAAACTCTCTCCGCGACAGACAACGCAAGCCCGGCCCGGCCCGGCACCATCTGCTTTCTCGCGAGTGCATTGTAACCCCAATGCCTTCGGCAGGGGTGCAGACTGCGTCCAACGCAGACGGACTTTCAGTCCGTACGTGGTCCGGCTGACCTACGCGAGCCAGATTCTGTGCTGTGCTCCCATAAGGCGCTGCAGCCGCGCCCTACCGTCGACGGACCTTGCGGGAGCGCGCATTCATTTGCACCCCGCCAGTGCAACGCTTCGGGCACACCGCATCACGCAACCCGCCTCAGGCACACCGCCGCAGGCACACCGCCGCAGGCACACCGCCGCAGGCACACCGCCGCAGGCACACCGCCGCAGGCACACCGCCGCAGGCACACCGCCGCAGGCACACCGCCGCAGGCACACCGCCGCAGGCGCACCGCCGCAGGCGCACCGCCGCAGGCGCACCGCCGCAGGCGCACCGCCGCAGGCGCACCGCCGCAGGCGCACCGCCGCAGGCGCACCGCCGTCGGCACACCACCTCACGTCATTGCAAGTGTAAATAATGTAAATTTAATATTAAATAGCATGTGCAATGTGAGTGAGTTGAATTCTGACAACCCCTGCTTCTTCCCTCAACCAGCGCCCTCACTCTCTCCCCCTCCGCGCAACTCACGGCCCGGCGCGGCGTAAGCTTGTACAGACAAGGTCCCGTTCAGTCCGCGAAAGTAACCCCCTCCCTTACTGGCCATTCTTCCATTTCTCTGTACACTTTGGTCCTCCGGGCCGGATGTATGAATTTGACAATTTTTACTAAAATTCTCATCACTGCACATGATTATTTACTTTTCAGTGTTCCAAGAATAGTAAAAGTCTCTGTCAAACAATTTATTATTAATCATACTTACGTTATATGTGATTCATTGGTAAAGAAATTTATTAATAATTTATTTATGTAATACAGTGTTAATGCAAATTTTTTAATGCTATTTTTTAGTGAATAAGTTTAGTTGTACTTTATATTTTGTGGTATGTGTGTGTTCAGTGTTTTACAGGAATGCAGGCTCCCACACGGTCCTCGATCGATTTATTTGCACTAATTTTCAATGCTTGTAAAAACACATGTAAAAATGTAACAAAATTAAATTACAACAAATGTAAAAATACATGTGCTCGGGTGCATGTTAGCATACCGCACGCGTTCTAATTTCAGGCTTTTAAATAATTATTAATCATAGTTAAATCCAAGCAGTTAACATGGCAGAAAAGGGAGACAAACTCCGGAAAAGGCTTGAAGCCGCATGTTCAACTGCAATTAAAATTATAGACAACCAGGCAAGTTTCATACAAGGTTTCAAAGTTGTCGATGAGGAAACGTACGAACAATTGGTTTCTCATAAGGAACGTATTCTTGAAGTTTGGGAAAACTACAAAAGAGATTCCAAACAGCAAACGGACAATTTTCCAGATGCGGAACTAGAATTCGAATAAGAAGACCGGTATTTCGCGTTAATCTCCAAAGTAAATGCTTTGTTGAGAAAAAATTCTGCACGTGAGACTACACCTTCTGTGGCAGACTCACACCGCTCTTCACAGGAAATGCCGTACAGTGTAGTCAGGCTTTCTGAGCTCCCTAGTCCGCGGTTCTCCGGTCGCGATGAAGACTGGCAAGGTTTCAGACTGTTTTTACTGCGCTAATAATCGAAAATAAAAATGCGACAGATCTTGAAAAATTACACTATCTGGTCCAAGCCCTTCCTTCAGAATGTAAACAACTTGTTTTACAATTTCCCAGTGGGCCTAATAGCTTCTCATTGGCGTGGCAAGCTTTAAATTCGCGATATGAAAATCCGCGTTTCATAGCAACCGCCCACATCACCGCATTAGAATGCCCTCCTGTGTTGGATTCAACCAATCCACAAACATGGCGACAATTTGTTGACCATTACCAAACCCATGCCATAGCTCTTGATAATTTACATTTAGAAGTTCCTTTGAATTACTCATTCTTCATCGCATTCTTGCGCATTGTCCACCCGCCGTGGTACAAGAATGGGAACGAAACGCGCCGTTAGATAAAAATTCACAACTGAAGGATTTTTACAATTTTTGTGAAAGGCAATACAAAATCGCTGCCATTAACAGTGTCGGTACCCCTGCCCAAAACAGTAAACCGCGCCCTGAACTCAAACAAGCCGTACCCCGTAATTGTCATGGACCATCTAACAATGCGACCAACAATACCGGAAACAAATGTTCATTTTGTGCTAGCGCACACTTGCTTTATCAGTGCCAGAAATTCCGCGAATCATCACAGGAAGCAAGGTTTTCTCACGTTCGCCAACAACGGCTGTGCCATAATTGTCTTAAGAAATATTCAAAATCGCATAATTACTCCTCGTTCACATGTTGTCAGTGCAATGCCAATCATCACACATTGTTACATGGGTTCTTTGAGTCGAAAATGAACGTTGCGGTCTGCAACGCCCAGTCGCCGGCGCTAGCAAACTCCCCTTTCACTGCCCCGTGCGGCCAATACCTCCCGCCCCCGGTCTGTGAAGGAGGAAACTTTTCGCCAGCTTTTGTCTCGGGGCCATCCGGCCACAGTACCTGCACCCAGAGTGCACCCAACGGTCATTCACCGGAATTTTGGAATTCCAGGGGTGCTCAAAATAGTGTCGCCGATTTGCCCGGGAGAGTTCTCGAAACCAATTCTAACAGCTCCCACGCTGTGCCATCTCAGCCGTCGGCGCACGTAAATTCGTTTAGTGCGAATGTAAATATTTTTTCGAGCCGTCTTACACCATGTACAAGTATATTACCAACAGCTGAAATTCTTGAAAGCGATCGCTGCGGTAACCTTCACTCGTGCACTGCCCTGGTGGACAGTGGTTCAAATTGTAATTTAGTTTCAGAGGCGCTAATCAAGCAGCTTGACATAGCATGTACAGCGGGACCGATTGAAATACAAACTGTTGGTACAGGTACTACGAGCTCGCAACACATTGCATCGCTCGTAATAGCTTCGCGTGTAACTAAATGGCACTGTCAAGAAGCGTTCATTGTAATGCCTGCCATCACCACAGACCTCCCGCCAGCCTCATTCGCTAGCGGAGAGTGGAAAGTACCACCGAATCTTCCGCTTGCAGATCCGCGTTTCAATGTCAAAAAATCAATTGACATTTTACTCGGCGCCGCCATCGCCGCAGAAATTATGTTAACGGGCAAACTTTCTCTAGAAAAAAGAATGCCAATTTTCCACAACACCGAACTGGGATGGTTAGTGTCCGGAAACATGCCGTTAAACCCTGCAGACATGCATGGGTGCGCAGCAATATCTAATTTCACATATTCAATAGAAAGGGTCTCACAGCATCTGCAGAAATTCTGGCAACAGGAAGAGGTGCCAACTAATGTTCCATTAACCCCCGAGGAACAATATTGCGAAAAGGTGTATACAGAAACAACCTCGCGCTCTCCAGACGGACGGTATATTGTAGCCCTGCCTTTCAAACAAGACGCACCGAAGCTAGGAAATTCACGATCGCGTGCTTTGTCCCAATTTTACGCCCTCGAATCAAAACTTGCGAAGGATAATGTCCTTGCAACGCAATATAGAGAATTTATGCAGGAGTACATAAGCATGGACCACATGCAAAAGGCTCCACAATCTCAGGTGAATTCCTTTGTTTATTATATACCACACCATGGTGTGGTGAATCCCAATTCCAGTACGTCACGATTACGAGTTGTGTTCAATGCGAGATCAAAGACCTCTTCAGGTTATTCCTTGAATGATGCACTGTCTGTCGGCGTAACAATTCAACTGGATATTTTCTCTTTAACTTTACGGTTTCGCACTCATATTGTCGCCCTCTCTGCAGACATTTCTAAGATGTATCGCCAGATTCAGGTGTACTCTAAGTTTTATGATTGTCAACGGATTTTTTGGCGTCCGGAGCCACAGCAACCAGTCCAAGAGTATCAGCTTAAAACCAACACGTATGGTACCGCCAGTGCACCATTCATTGCGGTGCGCACTTTGAAACAATTATCTGTAGATGAAGCATCCCATCTTCCGCGCATTCAGGAGATCATTACATCACAGTTCTACGTTGACAACTTGCTTACCGGAGCTGATACGATACAAGAGGCGTTAGAGGTTGTAAATTCACTAGTAAATGTTCTGAATAAAGGAGGTTTTCCCTTACGTAAATGGCAGAGCAACGACCCTAATGTTCTCGCTGAAATTCCAGTAGAAATTAGGGATTGATTGATTGATTGATTGATTGGTTGGGTTTAAGGGCGCTTCAACGGCTAAGGTCAGTTGCGCCCGTGTCAAATTATTTTAAGACCAGTGCATAATATTGCAGTTCCAAGTTAATAAAGAAAATTAAAATCTTTAATAGAAGGCAAAGTAAAACTGAGAAGGGACATATCCTAATAAGAGGGTTTGGCAAAAAATTGCCAGATAGTTTGTTTTTTTTTAAATCTCGGGCTAAAAGCCAATAATTGACATTATCATCTTCTCTCAGATAAGGCTGTACAAGCCAGTCTCTCGCAAAAAGCCAAAAAGCTTGCAGAGAGAAGATTCGTCATTACTAAGAATCTCGGCAAGGGAGCTAGCAAGGTCATGCCTTCGACGGCTCTCTCTCATTTTAACACAGTGTAAGAGAACATGCTCCATCTATTTTGCAATATTCGCATATAGGGGGTGGGTGCCCGTGGAGGAGATAACCGTGGGAGAAATGGCAGTGACCGATTCTGAGGCGTGTTAAAATGATCTCCTCTCGCCGAGCATCACGAGATGAGGAAGACCAAGGATTTATGGAATTCTTGATTCTCGTGAGCTTATAATCTGAGTTATGTCACTCTGTTTGCCATTCCCTGCGGATAGAGCGTTTTATAAACAGCTTAGTATCTTCCGTGGGGACTGTGAAGATGTCTAATTCTCTTTTCTTCAAAGCGGACTTTGCTGCCTGGTCAGCTATTCATTTCCTCTTATTCCCACGTGTCCAGGGACCCAACAAAAGACTAAAATATAGTGGCGGACCAAGAGATGGTGGATTTGCTGTTGGATGGTCATTGTCAGTGGGTCACAAGACGAGAAGGAGGAGATGGATTCAAGAGAACTTTTTGAATCACTGCAGATCACTACTTTCTTTAGTGACATCGATCCAGCATATTTAAGTGCCCCCAAGAGCGCATACTTTTCTGCGGTATAGACGCTGCACGAAGAGTCTACTCGAAAGCCTTGCGTGGATCTACTGCAGTAGTAGGCACATCCGACTTTGCCATTTTGGGAGGAGCCATCGGTGTAAATAAAGAAATGGCCAGGATACGTAGATTTTATCGCCTCAAATTCCGATAAGAATGTACTGGGGGGAGTCAAGGATTTAGGAAGGTTAGCCAGTCTAAGATCTATTATCGGCCGGTGTAGTTTCCAAGGGGAAACAAGGTTTCGGGGGGGGGGGGTTCACAGGGTTGGGTAGTTTTATATGAAGCTTCTTTAAGAGCATACGGAGACGGACACCCAGGGGATGGGGTAATGACGGTCTAAGCGCATATGCAGTCAGGTGGGTTGGATGGAGGACTGCTTGACGCGAGGGAGTATCAACATTGGATAATATCGCGCCATAGGAGGCAATCAGAAAATCCCGCCTTCGATTCAGGGGTGGTTCTCCAGCCTCGGCCAAGAGGCATTCGATGCGACTCGTGCGGTAGGCGCCTGTACTAATCCTTATGCCAGCATTGTGTATGGTATTTAATGGCCGGAGGGTTGATGGAGACGCTGACCCCTACACTATGCATCCGTAATCCAAGATAGGGCGGATGAGAGTTCTATACAAACGCAGAAGACAAACACGGTCTGCGCCCCAAGAGCTACCAGTAAGAGTGCGAAGGAGATTCATAGGTGATACACATCGGCCCTGTAATTTACGGATGTGTTTTCGCCAGGTTAGGCTCTTGTCGAATGTGAGTCCAAGGAAGGTTGCGGATTCAACGAATGGAAGCTGCTGTCCTCCAAGAAAAATGTCGGAGTGATTATGGAGGTGACGGATTCTGCAAAAGTGCATGCAAGTGGTTTTTGAGGTAGAGAACTTGAATCCTGTTTCTTCGCTCCATTCCTGCAGTTTGTTGAGCACAAGTTGTAGTTGCCTCTCAATAACGTGGACGCTCTTGGAGGAGCAAAAAATTGCAAAATCGTCAACGAACAGTGATGCTTTCACAGGCTCCCGGATAACTGATGCAATACTATTGATAGCAATGGCAAACAGAGTGACGCTCAAAATTGATCCCTGGGGAACACCGTTTTCTAACTGGTGACTAGAGGATAACACGTCGCCAAGGCGGACGCGGAAAGATCTTGATGAAAGAAAACCTACTAGAAACAAAGGGAGCCGTCCCCTAAGGCCCCAAGTATGCAAGGTGCGAAGAATACCGTACCTCCAGGTGGTGTCATACGCTTTCTCTATATCGAAGAAAATTGCTACCAGGTGCTGACGTAGCACGAAAGAAGTGGAAATCTGCGTAGCGAGGGTGACTAAGTGGTCCATGGTTGACCTGTGCTTCCTGAAGCCACATTGGAGAGGTGTAAATAGGTGCTTTTGTTCCAGGAGCCAGACCAGACGTGTATTTACCATTCGCTCTAAAAGCTTGCACACACAGCTTGTGAGCGAGATTGGGCGGTAACTTGAGCGGGTTGTTCTGTCCTTGCCTTCTTTAGGGATTGGGAGAACGATGGCTTCACGCCAAATCCTTGGTATAGCATGTTCAGCCCAAATCTTGTTGAAAATGCCGAGGAGAAACGAACGAGCGTTTTCAGGTAGGTGTTTCAACATTTGGTTATGTATCTGGTCTGGTCCTGGAGTAGAATCTTTCGCACAAGCGAGGGCACAGGAGAGTTCGTCCATGGAGAAAAAGGCATTGTAATCTTCCTCCACGCGACTCGAGAAGTCTAATTTACAGTTTTCCATTTTTCTTTTCGTGTTTTGAAAGCCAGAAGAATAGTGTACGGAGCTGGAGATTTGTTCGTAATGAGACGCCATTTCTTCAGCAATTTCGTGTGGAGAGGTTAGGAGATTGCCATTTACCATAAGCCCTGAAATAGACGGCGAAGGGAGTCTTCCACCGATCTGTCGGACCTTTCTCCACACAAGTTTAGGGGATCAACGGCAAGAGAGTGACGAGATGTAGGCTCTCCAGGACGCAGCCTTACTTTCCCGTATCGTTAATCTAGCTCTGGCTCGGGATCTTTTATAGTTTATTAGGTTTTCCATGGTTGGGAACCCACTAAGTTTTGCCAATGCCCTCTTCCGATCCCGGACCGCGGTGGCACAATCATCGTTCCACCATGGCACAGGGGGGTGTCGTGCATGGCTCGACGACTTCGGGATGGCAGATGAGGCCGCACGAAGGACGGCGTTATTAAAATGGGCAACCATAGCATCGATGTCGTTTGGGCAGTTTTCCGATATTTGTAATTCTTTCTTGAATGTTTCCCACTCAGCTCGGTGGATTAGCCACCGAGGAGGGCGAGCAACGTTCAGATCGGGAATATCGAGGTTGACCCGAATGGGAAAATGGTCACTGCCATGCAGGTCGCCAAGGACAGTCCACTCGAAGATTGTAGAAACGGAGGGACTACAGAGAGCTAGGTCCACGGACGAGAATGTGTTAGAAGCTACGGAGAAATGTGCTTTCGCCAAAATTTAGGAGAATTAAGTTTTGGTTATCTATGATATTTTCAAGTAACCTGCCTCTCGTGCACGACCTTGTGCCACCCCAGGCAGGGTTGTGGGCGTTGAAGTCCCCCACAATGAGAAAAGGTGTAGGCACCTGAGAGAGCACATCTTCCAATTCTTTTTGTGACACGACTTGTCCAGGCGGGATATAAATGTTGCAAATGGTAACAGAAATAGTTCGGAAATTTACACTAAGTTCCGAGAAAACCTCTTCTTTAAAAGCTTTCATTTCATTAATAAAGAATTCTTTAGTTAATTCAACACAAGCAGATTTGTCTTGGATAGGAGCCGGTTTACATTTTTCACAAGAGCCAGTTCTTTTTCGCTGTTTTCTTGTAAATGTCTAAGGCAATATTTGCACAGTCATAGTGAAATGTTTTCTTGCAGTTACCCGTACATATTATTTTCTCCCTGTTTATGGACACCACCTCATTGCATACACCACAATATAACCACGACTACTTCTTCACTTTAGTTGACCAGTTAAAGTCAAGAAACTTAGCAAAAGCCAAAAGCAAAAGCACTGAACGCACTTGATAACTGTAACTCGCGAGCGGCAGCGACACACGTCCTAACAGCTTCAGCGACTGGAGTAGAATGAAATTGCAAATATTGCACGCACTATCGCGCGAGATCTAAAATTTTCAAAAAATTATACATAACTTTAATGAAAGAACTATTTATGGACAACAAATTTAAGTTGAAGGAAAAATTCCTGTCTTCAATTTTATAGTTGTAGGAAGACGCCGACCAAATTTCAAACTTTTGCAATTTTCGAAGGGGTCCGATTTTCACCGTGAAAATCGGACCTATGCCACCTTTATAAGCATAACTTACTCTATTCTTACAAGAAATTTAAAGTAAAAATTTGGAGCCGTTTTTGAGAAAATTTTGAAAAGGTCCGGAGTGCTTCATGTAAAGTACCCCCAAATTTTAAAGATTGTTTTTCAAAATTTCAAAGCTTCAACTAGAGCCAGATCGACAGGGGATTCTTCAATTTGGAAAAAGATCGTACGAATGGTTTTGGTGCTAGTTGTGTTGACAGACGGACGGACGGTTCGCTTTCAATTGGTTTTTCGGCATCAAGGACTCCTTCAAACAGGGATTCCGGCAACACCACGTGTTAGAGAATTTTTTTCTTACTTAAGCAACTGGATTTATGCACATTCTCGTTATAAGGTCCTGGAAATGAATTTTTATCTGCCGAAAATTTCGCCTTTTTTCGCGCAGCATTACATAACTTTCTCTATACTACGTATTTTACGCACGTATACGAGAAAGTAAAAATATTGTTTATTTTAACAAAACAATGATATGATATGAATTAGTTTACATTTTTATTGTATCATTTTAAAAAAAGACTTTGTAACAATTAATGTACTTTAGCTTCCGGGTCAATGACCCCCATCTACGCTGAGTTCCCAAGTGGATTGGGAATTGCATGTAACTGAAGCGCCATCTGGCGGAGATATAATAAAATGAGCCACATATAAACCTCCGTGGAAAAAAAATCACACGTAGATGAGCCAACTTTCATGGAGATCAGTTGCACGGTGAGGGAGGTCACCGCTCTGGTATATATTAACATCCATTTTTATATATAAAGTGTGTTTCACTAGAATCCAGACAATTTTCAAATTAAACTTCCCGCCACTTTCGTTTCGTCTTCCAATCGTCTAAATGGTGCCAAATGTAGCTTGGTCGTTTGTAAACATAATCATAACCTTATCACAGCCGAACTTTTGAACTCGTGTCCGGAGTACAATCGGAGAACTGCCATTGACGAACGTCTTCGCGCTGTACACACTGAAACCGAGGTAGTGAAGTTCTTTGGTTACATGAAATCAAGGCTTTATAATGTTGCCATTCACTACGCAGCTTCTGAAAGATCAGACGAAGGCTCCTACACACGCACGGAGGATTCAGGTTAGAGAGAAGGCTATGAGGATTCCAGACCTAGTCAAGCACGTACAAGAATGCTTTTCTGATGACTCTTGAATCTCCTTTCGGAAGTTAGTAGGCATTTTGAAGACGAGCGGATCTAACATCCAAAGAAATGCTCCTGAGGATCTCGGGTATATCTTAGGTCATTAAGGAAAGACAAATGCTCTCTGAGGACGTAAATGCTAAGATACGTGCTCACTGTTTGTTACCGAGCTCTCTCAACAATGATGCAGCTGGTTCTCTCCGGTTCTGCCCTGACGATAAATTTTTCACGGTTGACGCAAAAGAAGGAGGGGGAGGGGGCTCTTGTGCATCGTATCCGACTTCAGCCAATGAGCTTCAGACACCAGTTTGCGTCACAATATTAGCGGGAATTTTAAATGCAGCCAGATACCAAAATTATCACGTTACAAGACATTGGAACAATTTATGAAGCATTTCTTCTAAATATTGCATCTTGTACTCCTTTATCGCGTTACTTGTAGTTGGTTAGAGTTGAAAATTGTCACTTTGTACCATTTTCAAAATGTTTCTCAACTTTACTCGCTCTCCATGCATGGCGGGCACGTCTGGCCTGGCTTTTCAAAGAAAGTGCCCGTGTTGTGGTCACGTAGGTCGTGGCGCAAACTGGTGGTGCGCAGAACGAGCAAAAATCGGTGCACCGAAGAACTCACCCATGTATTTCCCCGCAAAAGTCAATAGGAGGAACGATCGATATCTCGCTAATGACCCCGAGCACGTTCCCACTGTGCCAAAACAAAATTCCCGGCTTGTGTCCACGTCGTCAGTGTCTTGTCCAACGAAGGTGACATCACTGCCTCATACTAAGTGGGAAGCCTTAAAGGAGGAACAGTCACTAAAGAGGTTTATCTGAGATTGCTAGAACCTGTAGTGAAACCGTGGATTAACATTGTGGTATCCGAAAGGCAGTACGTCTTTCAGTACTACGAATAGCCCGTCCTTACAAGCCAAGAACTTCCTCGGACAACATGAACATGTTTTGGAGTTAGGACCTTTTGGCTTCCCAGCAGCCCTGATTTGAATCCGCTCGATTATTTCGTGTGGAGCGTTATTGAGCGGGACTCGGACAAGACCCGACATTCAAATATTACATCACTAAAGGCCGCTATTGAGGCATCGTTTGCACATTTTTAACCTTAAGATTTTCGAAAAGGCGTGTGCATGTTTTGGGTCGAGAATAGAAGCTGTGATTGTACAAAATGTCGGTTATATTGAATGATATATTGTGTCAGAGATGCCTGAACAATAATACATGATTTTCTGTGTTTTTGCCATATTTTATAAAAATAAATTATTGTAAAAACTAACATGGTTTTGTCCGGATTCCACTGAAACACCCTGTATAGATTACTCCGTCTAAGAGAAAGTAAGTTTTTATAAAAAGACCCGAATATTTTCAACTTTTCTCATTTTTCGAAAATTGCGACCTACGCCATTTCTTTAAGTGTGTGTATCCGAGGAAAAAATTTATCAAAGAAAATTTAACAATTTTTATGAAAATTTTGAAACGTAAAAAATTTACGTTTCAAATTTAAGAGGCCACGTCATCCGTGTAGGTACATGCAAAAGATTCAAATAATGCATCATAATGTGCAATCTCTTTCAAATAAAATTGAATTTATCGCGTCAGCATTACAGTGTGATCTGAGTCTAATAGATGTTCTTTGTTTTACAGAACATTGGTTATCTCATAATGATCTAAACACACTCCAAACTCCTAGTTTTTACCTTGCAAGATCTTATTGTAGAGCGAGGGAATCAAATAAAGGCCGCTTACGGAGGTTCGTGCATTTACGTAAAAAATAATATCGAATTCAATTTATATGCAGTTGAAAAAGTTTTTGAAATGACAGTCGTACATCTTACTACGCTCAAAATTATCTTACTTTGCATCTACAGACCTCCAACAAAGCGAGCTTTCGATTATCAGGGTTTGATTATCGAGGTTTTTCGTCCAGTTTCCCTGATCCATTGAGCAAATGCTGAGATGGCCCCTTATTTTGCTTCTGGACATAAATGTAATTTCATTATCTGTGCACGTCTTCTAGAATTCAGTGGGAAATATAGTTATTCAAATTATCGTTTCCATGTTGTCGTGTCAGGAAGTATTATTCCTTGACGAAGGGCACGCTAGATATGAGCCCAAAATTTATTGCTGATTTATCCTTGGAAATAGATTTTATTACATCGGAGCGTTTTTTTTTTCTTTTTGTTTTTCTTCAAAATTCAAGAAGTATATGGCTTAGTGAAGGGATCACAGAATTTTGAAAACGTGCACAATGTTCACTTCTCCACATAGCACGTCATACACAGTTTTTAACTGTTTTTGACGTAAATAAATAAGAAATGCTTCTATGTATTACTAATATTTTGATAAACATGTTAACTGAATACTGTGAGAAATGAATATGAGTAATCGTTTTAGAAAAGGCATTCACAAAAAAGACTATTACAGGTGCTTTTTGTGACAAATTTTGTATTGACAATTCAGGGCACACAATGAAAACCTACGACTAATATGAAGATAGTGATTTTAGAAAAGTTAAGATTTTATAGCTCTCACTCCAAAAACTACTTCAATATGCCTGAAAGAGATTCCAAAAATATTGAACTCTTTGGACAGTGTTTTACTGTGCCAGTAGAAAGGTGGTGTATTTTGTTTTACAAAAGATAGTAATATGTAAGTTTTTTATTGATTTTGACTTGGAAACATGATACTGAAGTTTTTGGAAGATACTGAACATAAATCCAAACTCAAATAGGACTTCTTACAGATGACAAAAAAGGTCAACACTTCAAACAATTGATTAATAATGAGTAACTGCAAAGGTGTCAAAGGAAACTTCTGACCTAGAGAATCTAGATTGAACCTCTCTTAGAATCTAGTTAGTTGTCCTAAAAATTGAATTGAGAAAATTGTTCACCTACGATCTCACTTTTTAGCACATTAAAATCATTTTGGGAAAAAGTGGTTAAGTTTTAATCGCTAAATACACTTTGGTTTGAGCCATCAGCTCTTTCTGAGAATTACAATTTATAATTGTACAAGTTGTTCTCTATATCATTTGCTGGGTTGAACTCATTTCTTCTTCCTTCTGTATTGTACTCCAAAATTAGCTAGAACACTCAATCGGGATTTACCAGTTGTAGATGTTCAGGCCAATTTTGCTGATTTTGTGCTTTCACTTGACAGGTTTCCAATTCCTGACTGAAGATTATCTTGATATTTGTTACAAGCCAATGGTCTTTCGAGGCATATTTCTACACTAAGCATTTCTCTTTAGTGAGGGTCCATGTCTCTGAACCATATCAAAGTATGAGTAGAGATAGAATTTATAGGATCTCAGATCTGCATCTACATTAACTTGAAAATCTAATGCCAATAATTTGTTGGTATATGAGAAGTTTTTCCTCAAAATCACTGTAATTGAAATAAAAGAAAGCACATACTAAATAATTAAAATAATTAACTAGTTGCTAGTTTTTATTACTAACTGGAGTTGCCCAGGCATTCACATTCCTCAATTATAAAGGATAAAGAATGAATTCTGTACATAGTGAACTTGTTTCACCCTATTCTGATTTGCCCAGTCACTGGAGCATCTCTTCCCTTTCTTGCTCGACCCCATGCTACCCATCCCACCTACCCAGCATCGCCTTCCTTTGTGTCACCTGGTCCCATCCCACACTGACCTGATTTGCTACGGTTATGATTGCTCATACCATTGTTGCTATGGGGTAGCTATAAACAGTTCGATTGTTACATTCACCTGGCAAATTTCCAGTTACAATTTTGACATTTAATTATTCAAAGATTAATTGCATTTTATGAATGAATCAAAACTCATTTACAAATAAAGTTTATGTACTTTAAAAAATGTTTTATCAACTTTGATGAATGCAACTACTGCTAAAGCTGAATTAACACAAACTGTGTCTTTCTCATCTTTATTAATTTGTTTCATTATTTTCAAAGCTCTATTTGTTGTCCTAGTACGTCTTGTTCAATATTTTTTCATATTTCTCCCAAATTACTCTCTTGAATGACCCATGCCTGGCACACTCCTACTCTGTTAACAAAATAAAAACCAACAACCAATTTGCTAATTCTGAAAATGTATGTGATAAAGTAAATATGGTACAAATAGAGGAAAAAAACAGACAAAAGCATTTCTATAGAAATTATACAAGAAATCAAAAATCTCTATTCTGAGCCCCAGATCAGCATTAGAATGAATACTGGTAAAGTTTATGTCTCCTGGTACAAACAAACATTTGAGACAAGGATGTGGCTTTCCACATTCCTGTTCCAATCTATCTCCTACTACATAATTACAATATGTAAACAAACCATTAAAAATGGAATATATCCCTGTCAAACAATACTCTAAGAAGATAGACAATGATGGAATCAAAAGATTTACACATTGCAACAAACAATTTAACCCCTTAACTTGCCAATTACATGAAAGGCGGTCGAATAATTTCCAATTTATTTTATTATTGATGTTAAGAACACAAGTATATTCGGGTTTTTAAATTTTTGAAAAAATTAAAACCCAGAGTATACTCAGGCTTTTATGTTAAGTGGTTAAAGAAGCAACTTACTTTTGTAGAGTTTGCCACTAATACCAGTATATTCTTCATTTATCAAAATTAACTTTTTTGTATATTTGCAAGAAATATTCAGAAGGTCCTTCTTAATACCAGAAAGGGCTATAGTTCAAATCCTGTTTGTTAACATTGAATACATGGTGAAAATCTATTCCATTCATATTAAAATGCAGACAGATTTTTCTCTCTTGTCAGCGACAAAAATGGCACGAGCTGGTTTTGATAGCAAACAAATACATGACATTACATCTACAAGTAAAATTTTTTATTAGCATACCATGCAAAAGAAATCAGTGAAGCTAAAATAGTTTTGGGAAAATTGTAGAACAAGTTTCCAATTCAATTCCTAATGTAATATTTTCATATAATATACATAATACATTTTTCAAATGATTTCAATAAATATTTTTCACCCTTACATCATATACAGTTTTTACTTGTTTTTGAACAAATCAATCAAAATCAAAATGAGACCAAAAGCTAAAAGGAACATTTCATAAAACCGAAATAATAGAAACAATCAAATACTTAACATTAAACAATTGGAAGAATCGTAAATCATTATTGAAGAAACATGACCCAAGGAACTAAAATATACAGTAAAAACAGTAATTTGGACATTAAAACCGACAAGATCTGGTAACTATTCAGATATTTCATTACCTAAAACTACAGTATTACAGGGTCAAAGATATCAAGAAAAATTGGAAACAACAAATAAAATATGCCATAAGATAGCTACAAGTTATATCTAGCCCACAAAAACACACAATCAAAACAAAAGAGATTCCCAAAGGAAACACTAAAATATGACCCAATAAAAAACAGTATTACTTAGGTACACTTTGAAAATAAATCCTAGCACCAAGTCAACTGCACAAACTGACTCGAAACCATGACCACAGAGTAAGATGATAATTTCTTACAGCATGCCAGTACTAATGAACGGTCAGCTGTTTCTGGTGTTTGTTTTATCTGGATGAAATGCATGGACCTAATATTGTAATGAACTTAATTTTGGAATCGGAGCATAATCAAAACATTTACACAGCCGCTAACATATATGCGAATGCAAACCTATTACATTCATTGATCAATATAAAATTCTAATTCGCCAACTCTGATTAAGTACGAAACAACAATTATCGTCTGCCAGTCATTTGTTACATAAAACGTCAAAGAACGTTCAAACTGTCTTATTTTACTCCAATAGCACACTGTCGACTTAAAAACTTACCTGCGCTGGAAGTGACATTCGCTACGTCCCATTAAATTAACTCAGCACTTATAACAGCAACTTCGGTGTTAAGTTTTTAATCCCAAAGTGAACATCATTTAAGTCGAAATTCAATTCCACAACGATCGCAAGTGGGTTAATTCATAATTACTACAAACAACTCAAGTTGCGGTGAACCTACATCCCAAACCACAGACAGCACGTGCACTCGGAATCGTTTCAAAAACGCATGCTACAAATGTGTAGCATGCCATTGGTAGGATCCTTATTATTTCAGCCAATAACCACTAGTCGTTTAATTACGTCACATTTTGGGAGGGAATATTAAAGAAATGATGTAAGTAAATATTAAATGACACCTACATATGCCTAAAACCATATAAGTTACAATAAGTAACAGGGCGTTATGAATACTACATTTAAATTAGATATATTTCATATATTAATAATATATTCAATAATATTCAGTCAGTATGTGATTGTACAATAATTATAATAGAGTTCATATTCAAAGTTTAAGAGAAGTGATCTTACCATGGTAATATACCGTGTTATCAACGGTGTAAGAGAATACGCTTAATCGTCAACTTAATGGTCAACACTTTTCGGGAAGATTTTCTGAAACCAATTTGATGCTAGTTTCTCGCTTCTCCTTGCAGTACGTTGGAAACGACATGGATATTTACAATGGCGTCTCGCGCATTTATTTAATATTTTCTGGCATTTTCTCGAGAAAAACATTAGTCACTGGACACACATATTTCGGGAGATGCTAATGTAAATGTAATTTACATTAATAATTTTTACTTTCTCGCCACGAAGTAGAGAGAAAGTTATGTAATGTTCACCGGTGAATTTCATGAGCAGTACTGTTCATGGTGGAAATATTTCCACCATGGTGTCACATTTACTGTTGAAAGAGTTGTATCTTCCAGTAAATCTAATTTGCCGTTTTTATGTAGTCAAGGAAAATATAATGGTGTACTTCCTTTTTTCTTTTTTTTTTAAAGATTTGTCATGAGAGGAATCAATGGGCTGCATTGAGTTCGGTCTAACTTTCATATCAAATATAACTAGAATAATAACAATAATTAATACCAAAATTATAAGACAATCAGCAGAAATATTAACTTATTTTGGTTAAAGAAATGAGATACGATTTCCTAAATGCCAAGTACAGAAGGTGAATGACAGCTATTTTTTGTTCGTGATTTTTGAGTTATTATAGGCTATTATATGTGGCCAGGTATAGTAAACACTCAATTTCACTTTTATTTGTATTTTTATAATTCCTCTACATAGTTTCAGATTTGCTTTGATGATTGGTAAGAACGCAAAAAGATATGAATGACAACTATTGAATTTTAGTGGATAGGACTACTCTACGAAAATCTGTCATATACTTCATAGATTGAAAACAAGCAAGTTATTTAATAATATTAAATATAATTCTATGTTGATACTATTTATTACTTTATAAAATTTTTGAAATGTTTCAAGTATCTGCCAAGAACATAGAGGAGAAAAAACATTGTAATAAGGCTTTACAGCTGTTTCTAACCATTTAATCATGGTGGAAATAACCACCATGCAATTTAATTTAATATATAATTATGAACATATAGTATTTGTAATAAAATATATAATTTTAATTACAATAAAAATTAGGAATCATGTAACAAGGACTCAAAGACGGTATTCTATTGGTGATATTCATGAATTTATTTGTTCACAAATTTTCAGAAATATTTCAACTATCTAAAGAGAATTTATACAAATGTAATAATTAAATTAAAAATTTAACCCATTGGATATTTTTTAATGCTCCAGTAGACAAAATTTCACCTCATTTTAACTCTTATTTAAAGTGGTATGACCAAAAAGGAAAGCAGACCTTAAAGGATTAATAGGAATGGATCAAATACAAATATTTATAACCATTCAAAAAAAATTTATTTTAAAAATTTACCATGTTACATTTACAAAATACAAATCACATTTAAATATGTCAATGGCTGCTCAGAATGTATACAAAGAAACATCAAATATAAAAGAATCAAAAGCGGCTAAAAATTTAATACATCAAATCTGATAAAATATAGAAAATATATTGGTTTTAACTTTTACGTAAAGTACGTTATGAATGCAAATGAAAGTTAACCTTAATGGATCAAGAGGAATATAACAATTTACAAAAAACATTTTTATTTATACCTCAGAATTGTTCCGTAATGAAGACACAAGCTCCTTATATGCAAAGAGAGGTGTCCTCTCACTGCAAGATAACAAAATTATGTATTCTATTATCATATCTTCTCTATTACTGAAGGTATTTAAAATTAAATTATTATGAATAATAATCACAAGTAGTTCAAGTGTATAATAAATAATACTATTCTCTTACCCAGACTTTTCACTTGATTTTCTTGCCAACATTAAGCATTTTGTTGGTACAGATGCAGCAACTACACGTTTGTTCCCAGGCATCTGCAGTGAATTGTGGTTTTTAAAGCTTACACTCTGAAAGTGCTGTTGGCACACTCTACCTGCAAAGTTAACATTACACTTTTTGAGTTCATTAATTACATACATACTATATTATACATTTTGTTAATTATTATACATGTGCATAATAAATTTCAGTACATTAAAATACAAAGTTTTGAAAGTTTTTATAAGTTAAATTCATTTCTTTATTACTTGAAAATTGATGTATGGATTTCTTTTGTGTTTTAAGAGACAATACAATCAAATTTTTGTATGGCTAAGATTTAGTAAAATAATTTAAACCAATACAAATTTCCTGCAGTTTTTGTAACTGAAACGAAGTATACGTGAACTTTTTGGACATTTTTTACATGTTAATAATCTTCATTCTCTAAAACTGACCATTTACAATTAAATATTTCACATTTTCATTTCTTTCATCAACAATAACAATTTATCCCAAACACACAAAATATAAAAGAATATACAGTCCCTGTCCAGATTATATTCACATATGTACATTCAATAAAGCTATTATAACCACAGAATGTTCAATGAAGCTATTATATATTGAACTAAACTGAAGCCACTGGATTTTAATTATTCGAAACGTTTTGAAATTTACCATGATCTGCTTTAAATGTTTCTTCATTCTTCCCACAAACTTCTATCCACACCTTTCGTTACTGGGGCTCTTTTGGGAAGCGGAAATATGTATATTTCCCACCATCTACTGTCCCAGTTTTATTAGGACAATTTTTCACACAACAGTTTGGCATCTTTAGCTGCACATGAAAATAATTTCAATTTTCTTTGTATAACAAAATTTTGGTAATAAACAAGTGATCAAATATAAAGCATCGTATGAATTGATTGGTGTATACTTTTGTAATTATTAAAGCCAAGTCACATAAAATACATAATTGTAATAACTTGCACCACAAATCCACAACATACCTTTCCCACGCCAACAAAACCACGATCTTCCACTGCTTTCGCACTGCCATGCCAAACACGTCCTATAGAGCGATTTTCCTAAGGATGAGCCAAAGTGACAGCTAGTTCTGGCAACATAGCTGAAGGTTCTGTGGTCGTTGTGCCCTTGAGCCCATAAGACTCCATTCCCGCATTCGTTCGTTTGCAGTTGGCTAATTTGTAAATGGCTTCGATGTTTCCTTTTGTGATGTCCTCGTCCGACAAAAATATAGTGCGCCGCGAGAAATAAATGAAATTAGGAGGTGCAGTGTTATGTGCTCTTCCGTAAAACTTCTTTTTTTCTATAAACATTACATTAAATTTACTTTTTGGGTGATAAATATTATGTTTATTTGAAAACCGAGGCTTGGATGCGAGATGCGTACCGGTGCACGTGTTTCAGGCTTAAACTCATTTTTCTTTCTATTTCCATTCGTGGCAGTTTTCTTTTACTGTTTGTGAGAGCGTGTTAAGAGATTTTCCACATACGTAATTAAATTTAAATATTTCCCGGACTCACGTACGTGCATATACCTCGGCGAAACTCTTAGACTTCTTCATACGGATGTTTTCACAGGAGCCATTAGCACTTTACGAAGAGGCATGACTGAATAGCTGTCGCGGCGGATGGATACTTCTCTGAAATACATGTGATGTTCACTTGTTTTCACGAACTGTCACTTTGGCTCATCCTTAGGAAAATCGTTCTTTATCTCCTTCGCAAAGGGAAAGCAAGAACACGTGCGCTAGCCGTTTTCGCTTGATCCGTGGGTTTAAACGTGATTGGCTGCTACTGCGCATCCTCCGGAGCGCTACACCTTGTTATTTCCACCATGGTACTGTTCATGAGTATCGCCAAGCAGGGGGAGGGGGGGCTCCTGCACATAGTATATGACTTCAGCCAATGAACTTCAGACACCAGTTTGCGTCACAATATTACCGGGAATTTTAAATGCAGCCAGATATTTAAATTATCACCTCGTTACGAGACATTGAAATTGATTTATGAAGAATTTCTTTTAAATATTGCTTCGTGTACACCTTCATCGCGTTATTTTTGGTTGGTTACCGTTGAAAATTGTCATTTTGTGCTTTCAAAATGTTTCGCAACAGTACTCGCTCTCCTTGCAACATGGCGGCCAGCGTCTGGACTGGTTTTTCAAACGAAGTGCCCGTACTGTGGTCACGTGGTTCGTGACGCAATCTGGTGATGTGATGAACGAGCAAAAATCGGTGCGCTGGAGGAACTCACCTATGTGTTTCCATCATGTCGCTAAGGGCTACAACGCGCAACGGAGAACTTGGTGGAGAGATATGAGTGAGCTACTCCGTCGCACAGACTTTTGCTCATTCTGCACAGCTCCTGATAGCGTCACGAACCGCGTGACCACAGCACGGGCGTTTCCTTTGAATAGCCAGGCCAGACTTCTTGCATCTTTCTCCGTCCTGTCGCAAGATGTCGCATGATCGCCACCTTAGCGAGCAGTGCTGCAGATCAAGCACTCTAGCGGCACGACCGAGAAAGACGCGAAAAGCCGTGCCATATTCCATCTTGGAGATACTATCCTTTTCGTTAGGAAAAAAAACAGTGTAACCTTATGTAATATAACCGCCTTATCTTATCTCTCCCATCATGTCGCCGTTCAACAATGAACTTCTCAAACCCATCACTGCATTTTGCTCAATGCACCGTACGGTTGTAATATAAAATTATCCTAAAAAAAGTTTGTACAAAATTATTGTACTCTTAAAATAATGGTAGTATTTTTTTTCTTTCATATTGCATATTGTATTTTTATGAGAGAATACCTAATTTGGCTCATTTGAATTCAGGTTTGTGGATTGCTTGAAAGAAAATACATCAACACATTGAGAATACATATTGTTGAACAGAGTAAAAATCGAATTAATATTGGGATTTCCAATAGTAAATTATAATGAAAATTAAATTAATTATTTTTCGTAACCGTTTAATCCATTCTTGTCTTCCGAAGATTTTTCTCGTGTCCCGTAGTTGGTGGGACACTTGCATATAAATAGTGATATTTTTGAAGTTCTCTTACTTGGAATCGATTTATTAAATTTTACTTTCCAACTCAACCATGGGTTTGACACAACATACACTCCTTACCTGTTGCATGTGGACGTGTGATTCTATACAGAATCACGATTCCTGGAAGTTCTATTGATTGGAATCAATTATTAGATTGATGGCAACTACTATAAATTATCAGCCTTTTTCAACAATCAAAATTTAACATTTATTCTTATCTAGCGACATGATGGATTTATATTATTTGCCGGCGGCGCTAGCCGAATGCGTTTACTACGCTCCGTGAAGTCACGAAGGTTAAGCGCATTCGAGACTCGCGGGTTCGTGGTTGGGTGACCTGCCAGGAACCCCGGGACCTAACGTCGTCGAGCCCCTGGCCGAAGGGGTAAAAGGCAATGACTGACTGCGACGTGACGAGACTTGACAAATATTAAAAAGTAGCACTTTAATGGAGGATTACTCCCCTGTGCTAAAGCGCTCAACGCCCCTTAAGGGGGCTTGGAGACGCGTTGCGTCAAGGTGGAGACGCAACCAATTAAAAAAAATCATCTATACCTTACAGATCTGTAAACTTTATATGAATTACTTTAATGATCGATGGCTTCTCAGATGACGAGCAGAATATTGTCCTTGGTGTGCCTATTCTTGCGTACTTTCCTAAATTTAAAAAATATTCTAGAAAGTCAACGATTGTTATAATTGGACTTAATATTCCCACAATTTTAACACACGGTCGCGACTTTCCCTGTTTCATATGAAACACCTACTCGCGACTGACTATATTCATCTACTTATTGGTAATTCTTACATCTACGGAACTACCCTTATCTCCTCAAAACATGGAGGGTGTTTAATTCCAACTTACAACCATTATATTAATAAAAATTCCAAATATTGTTGAACGTACTCGATGGAAATTGTTTTCGGCCATATTGTCTTTGTATTTGTTCCACAAATTGTGTGGGTTCGATGGAAAGCACGTTGAAATTATGATGGCAAAAAGTGATCGAATTTGATGCGAAGTAGACGATATAACAGCATCAGCGAGTGTGTGATCCCAATGAATGTCATCCTCTAGAAATTGAAACGTTCACACGCTTCTCGATATGTAACGCTCAATTCACCATTGATTATTTGTAGAAATTCGAATGAATTTGGTCCACGAACTTTAACTAATAACAAACGCAAGTAAATAACCCTCGTCATTGCTTAGGTCAACTATGTAAATGCGCCCCAATCGGTTGAATATACATTCACGTATCCCAGTACAGGCTGTCCTTGTTTCCTACTTTGGAATTGATTATATGACGCATTCCATATAAAATATTTTGGCATTTCCTAGTACAGTAATGATATTGCAAATCGATCGGTTGCGTATGTCCCGAAGAAGCTTGTTAGTGTTGTCGCTGGTGGTCGTTCAGCTCTTTGCGCTGCGATTTCTGCCGCGAAATAAACTCGTCAATTCTCCGGGTGAACAGCTAAATGGACAACTGTGGTATGACTTTCATGTGTAGAAAATGAAGGGATTCTCCAAACCGCCTCATTGCTACTAACGTATCTTCCCATCTGATATTGTGAAACTTCGTTATTATTTGAAGCTGAAATACCAAATACAGCCATGTCGTTTCCTTTCATGACGTACTTTGAAACATATTTAATCGACTTGACCGAATTGCTGTACTCAACATTGCAATGCGCTTTAAATGTTTTGTAAAAGGTTTAGTAAAGCAGTAGAACAATCCAGCTGTTGTTGACTTCGACAAACGTCTTTTTGACTTGCAACGTTCTTGTTCTCCCGTTATCTTCTACAGAGTGATGACGATACAGGGGAGAAACCATCATTGCCTGTTATTGTATCAGCCAACAGAGCATGGGGATAGCGCTTCGAGCATTTGTTGCCGATCATTCACGGTTATTCCCGATTGTGTTCGCCAAACGGTTCATGAATCAAGTGCTTCTTCAATATTTCATACAATTCTGGATCTACTGCGGTATCAGGAATTTCTACGCAAATTGAGTCAATTTCATCCGAGCTTATTTTTTCGACCATCCACAGGAGGATATGCGCATGAGGCAGTCTTCTCTTCTGCCACTCTACAGAGAACATCCAACATCGCACGTCTCCGAAGACATATTTTACAATGAAGTTCATGAGCGCTTTGAGTTTCTGCTTGAACACTTGTGCTGTTATGCCGTGACGATTGGTGGGTGATTGACCGGGTAATAATAGATTAGTGATTTCGATCAATTTTGGGCTGCACGTGAAATTAATAAATAAATCAGGTCGACCGTATTGGCGCACGTAGGTCATAGCATCTTGCGCGTATTCGTGACGTGCTTTGGGCTTCCCACATACGTTGCTATTAAAATAGTAAATCGGCCGACATTATTTCCATTTCCATATGTGTTCATGGCTTCGCGCAAGTGAATGTATCCTTCTGGGCGTAATTTTTTCTGGTTTAAACGCATATATTTCAGACGTGCTGTTTCAATTTTGACATACATATCAACGGCGAACTGAAGAAATAATTGGCAGCATTTCAAAATGTGGCTATCCTCGTTTAGACGAATCATTAAGCGATATGTATAAAAATTCATCGAGCTGACATGTTTGTTTGTTTCTTGATCTGTGAAAGAATAATTTACTTTACTTAGGAATCAAAATGAAAAATAGTTTATAACAAGAGTAGAGGGTAATTTCTGCCATTAGTTGTTTTATTCTTGCATTGATATATTTGTCTGTTGAAACATACATACATTCTCTAATGTACGGGAAAACTGTGAGTAAACTTGCCTATCATGTGTAGTCTAAACGAGTGGAGTACTTCACCATCATGGTAGTTGCTCAAGCTTAGGACAACATCCCCACAGTGGAAAATAATTGATGATACTGTGTTGATACATATTTTCGCATATACTGAAACGTATTACTAATAAATGTAAATCCCGCTAGCTCGGTCGACGGGTTCTTATGAAATAATTGTTGCAACGCACTCCACAACCAATTACTCAATCTGCCATCCGTATGGAGTGATGAGGAATATGAAAATAATTCTGAAATGTCTACTCAAGGATTGCATGTAATGGCAAATGAGAATCAGCTTTCTTTCAAACTATGAATTATAATTTATTATGCATGCCAAAGTTAACTATCATTGATTATTACAATTCATAGTTAGGTCATGACCATTTTTCTCGTTATTGCAATAACAGCGTTATAGAACCCTTTATCCTTTCTTGTCTCTTCGCGCGCACGTCGCTCGATATTACCACGTAGAACCAGAACAATCTTCCTTCTTGTTGAAGTCCACGATGATCAACGACCAAATAGAAACGTCCACCAACCACTTCACGAGCACTGCCTATACTCTTTGTCTTGCGCCTCAGGTGGGCACCTACTTCAAACTGATTACTTTTCCCAAGTCGGAATAATATCCCTATAATATTATTTTCTATCACATAACCTGGCAATTCACAATTCACTGATAAAATTTCTAAGTCAAGCCTTGTAACTCCACCGCGAATATTTTTGCAATATCTACAACATTTCGATCTTTATTTGCCTAAATGAAATGTCCGTCATTTTTGGTATGTCGCAATGTGTAGGTTTATGTTGCAATGGATGTATAAGATATTTGTCAGACACAGAAGTCGGATTAAAGAAAGCGTTCACGAAAGCGTGCGCGGATGATTTTCTCCCGCATACGTCACACACAGTTTTTTACTGTTTTTTAATAAATAAATAAATAAAAACCCTGTTGCTCAATTATATTTTCACCAAATGATGTCTTTTGAAAGACATTGTTGTGGTTTTGAATATTCTGCAAGAAATGCATTGACAGAGGTTCTTGCCCAGAAAGTAATGAATTCAGTGGTTTAGGTGACGTGGTCAGTTGTGGTAATTTGACCTTTCCATTCGCACGACATAATCCTCGCGGGTCGAGTCGAAACCTCAAAGCATTGCAATATTGACAAATAATCGGGGTTGGGGGGGGGGGGGCTCTTGCGCAAGATATCCGACTTCACCCAATCAGCTTCAGGCACCAGTTGGCGTCACAATATTAGCGGGAATTTTAAATGCAGCCAGTTACTAAAATTATCACATCGTTACAAGACATTGAAACAGATTTATGAAGTATTTCTTTTAAATATTGCATCTTGTACACCTTCAACACGTTAATTTTGGTTAGTTACCATTGAAAATTGTCATTTTTTACCATTTTCAAAATGTTTCTCAACACTACCAAATGACACGACGGTAATCACAGTCTATTAATGGACTGTGACACTACTCGATCTCCATGCAACAGGGCGGCCAGCGTCTGGACTGGCTTTTCAAACATAGTATTCTGTTTTCAAAAGAAGTACCCCTGCTGTGGTCACGTCATTCGTGATTCAAACTGGTGGTGTGCAGAGCGAGCAAACATCGGTGCGCCGGAGGAACTCACCCATGTATTTCCACCATGCAAATAATGTTCATTGTTCCACAATCGACCGATTTATCGCCGGCGTAACCGACTGTTCAATCATATCTAAACGCCAAACGTTCATAGTTGATTGATACGCTTGATCGTCTGTTTTGTTGCCTTTCGCTTGAATTCGATGGTATGGGTTTTTCCGGAGTCGTGGTAGATCTCTTGCCTGAGAAATTTGCATTCCGTTTGCTTTCAAACGCTGCCAATATTCTTCTTCAGTTTCATTTCTCAAAAATTGTGAACTCGACTTGCATTACGCGTACGCCGACCGACATTTTGACGCCTCACTAGTAGCATTTTCTTATCAATAACAATAAATAACACGACGATAAACTTCTAAACACATTAAAACACACGAAATACCGTTTTGCTTTTGCGAAAGAAACGGCAATTGTATATGAATGAATGTCAATCTATCTATAATGTCCATATTTTTGAAGTTATCAACTGCAGGCTGAACAATTGAACGTCAATCTGTAAATGTTTTGTTAATACAGAGTGGCGCAGAAAACGGGAAAATTTGAAGTTGATGTTCGCAGCCCTGTGGATGTACAATAAATGGGGAGGTGACGCAAACTGTCGAGTAGTAACGGACATTTAGTTGCAATGGAGTAGTGGAGTGGTGTGGAGCGTGCGGTCGCCGTGAGAGCGTACTACCACCACTTCCTAGAGTTATAAAGCCTGCTCACTTTTTCGTGACGTCGCCGTAGGTAGTCATGGAGAGCGTCGGTCATTCCTCGCTTACCTTTTCCACAGCATTTTCCACACCGGGAGACCCGTTTTCACTTTTGTATTAAAAATTATCAATTCATGATAAAAATTCTTTTAAGTACACTTTTAAAAAAACATTGGTTTTCAATACAGTATATTATAACCTATTTATTGAGAATACAACTGATAAATTTACTGGAAAATATTCAATCTTCTGCAATTTGTTTGGTAATCTATCGTTTTCTTTTGACAAAACTTATCAAAAATACAGCTTTCCAGCGTAAATGTTTGTCTAAATCATTTACTGAATGATCATTTACACAAGCATCATGAACGAATTCTCTCTCAGCTATTTTAAGATAGTGGGACAGCAAACATTTCTTTCATTGGAGACTTTTGAAGCATTCCTTATTACAAGGAGTCTTTGGGAGCAGTCACCCATTCTCATCTTACATTTTCTTCAGTGCATATTCCAGGAAACTAAAATACTCTTCCCTTTTTTAATACAATAGTATATCAATGCATGATTAAAAACTTTGTTCTGAGCACATCGTTTTTATTAAACATATTTCTTTATAATACAATACATTAAACCTAATTATTTACAATATAATACACATCTATTTATAATACATCACTGAATTTATTGGAATGTATGTAGTTTTTTCTGTAATTTCCATTTCCAGTCTTTCTCGCTTTTCACAAGGGCCTTCCCGTCTGGAACACTCCTTGGTAAGGTGAACTGGACAGTTAGGGAACACAGATGGTACAGCATCACTTCTTAACTTCGGTATATTCAGTCTTGATGACAGTTTCTCTCCTTGTTCATTATACACCACCTTCTCCCAAATAATGTCATTTTGATGGAAATGAAGGTGGCATACCTGAAACAAGAAATAATAATAATAATAATAATAATAATAATAATAATAATAATAATAATAATAATCCAGAGCGGACTGGAGTCTAGCCCTAAACGGCCAGCAGGGTCGCCGGACAGGGCACAAACAGAGACCCTCGTAGAGGCAACCATGAACCTCATCACTAAAGCATGCGACGCCTCTATGCCCACTAAAAAGCGAGGAAACGGAAAACATCCGGCCTATTGGTGGACGGAAGAAATAGCTGAATTAAGAAAACAGTGCCTCAGACTACGCAGAAAAGCACAGCGAGCGCATAAAAGAATAAATCCTGCAGAGTTTTTAGAGCTCTCAGCGGAGCACAAGGCTGCGAGGAAGATACTCCAGAACGCTATCAAGAACAGCAAAATTCAATGTTGGAAAAAACTATGCGCGGAGGTCGATACCGACCCCTGGGGATTGGGGTACAAAATTGTCAACCAGAAATTAAGGGCTCTTGGACCTACAGGCATCCTCAACTCAGAAGATATGACGAGCATAGTGGAGGTTCTCTTCCCAACACACCCAGTGAGAAGCGAAACCAAAGATGAACCGGGGAATATTGAAGCACATATCTTCACCAAGGAGGAGCTGGTAGTGGCGGTATCCTCTCTGAAGAATAAAAAGGCACCAGGACCAGACGGCGTACAGGCGGAAGTTTTCAAAGCAATTGTGGAAACATCTCCACAATTACTATTGAATATGTACAATACCTGCCTCAAAGCAGGGGTCTTCAGCAGTCGCTGGAAAATTGCACGTCTGGCCCTTGTAAGCAAGGGAAAAGGCGATACGAACACGCCATCGGCGTACAGACCTCTCTGCATGCTAAACGTAGCGGGAAAAATCCTGGAGAGACTCTTAAAGCCACGATTACTTGCAGCAATCGAAGCTGCAGGAGATCTCTCTGATCAACAGCATGGATTCAGAAGAGGGCGCTCTACGATAGGAGCCATACGGGAAGTAATCGGAGCCGTCGACAGAGCGAACGAGGCATGCCACGCGGCCCGCCCAATCGTTCTTCTTGTGACTCTCGACGTCAAAAATGCCTTTAACTCGGCAAGGTGGGTCGATATTCTAGAGGCACTAGATAGCACGTTTGCAGTCCCCAAATATCTTACCCGTATGGTAAGGGACTATTTCAAGGACCGTTTCCTCTTATACAAGACAACAAGTGGGCAGAAATCCATGCGTGTTACCGCTGGTGTTGCACAGGGATCAATTTTAGGCCCATACTTCTGGAACTTGGTGTATGACAGCCTTTTAAGGACACAGATGCCAGAAGGTACCATCCTGGTCGGATATGCTGATGACACAGCAGCCATTGTAGAAGCCCGTAGCGTTGAGCTGGCCCAGCTCAGGCTAAACCAGGTGATGAGGCGCGTCAGTGACTGGATGGAAGGCCACGGCCTACAACTGGCACTTGCTAAAACGGAGATCGTGGTCCTTACCAGAAAAAGAATCCCTACCATCTTACCCATGCAAGTGGGTAAAGAAAGAATAATGACAAAGCCGTCTGCAAAGTATCTGGGGGTAACTCTGGATACAAAGCTGACCTACTGGCCACACATACAGAAGACTGTTGACAAAGCCGCAACTACAACTGCAGCACTGAGCAGGCTAATGGCTAACGTAGACGGCCCACGGCCGAATAAAAGGAGACTCCTGATGTCGACAGTACAGTCAATGCTTCTGTATGGAGCCGAATTGTGGGCTGAAGCACTGACTGTAAAGAAATACAGAACACGAATCACAGCGGTGCAGCGTAGGGGAGCGTTGAGAGTGGCATGCTCTTACCGAACAGTCTCCGAAGACGCTATCCTGGTGATCGCTGGAGTTATACCTATTGACCTGCTCGCGCTGGAACGCAAGCGGATATATGATAGGAGCGGAGTCGAAGGAAGAGCGAAAGCGACACGAGAGGAACGACGTAGGACAATGGAGCACTGGCAAGAACGCTGGGACTGTGGGACCAAAGGAAGGTGGACGCACCGGCTCATCAAGCAACTGTCACCATGGATGCAACGGGAGTTCGGTGAAGTAAATTTCTTTCTCTCACAGTTCCTGACAGGCCACGGCTACTTCAGAGACTATCTCTACCGCATGGGGAAGGTTACATCACCCCACTGTAATTACTGTATAAATGAATTAGACACCGCTGAGCACACCATTTTCCAGTGCACGAACTGGGAAAGAGAACGCGATAGGCTGGAGGAAAAGACAGGTAGCCTCACGCCAGAAAACACGGTGGAAGTCATGATGAAAGATGAGAAGTCCTGGAGCGCAATCTCCCACGTTATAGAGAGCGTCCTGCGGACAAAGAAGAACGAAGGCTGTCTAGACAGTAGTGTATAAGAGGGAACAAACGCAGTGACACCCATCAAGAAAGGCCCCAACCCGAAGTAATGCGAAAGCGGTTCCAGGTTGGGGTCAGAAGAAGAAACAGGTGGTTGTTTTTAGTGCGGTCGCCTATCATGAGGTAATCCCACACTGTTGAGCAACCGGTTTTGCTCTTCGCCTTTTGAAGGTTTTTTTCCACCTGCGCAAAAAAAAAAAAAAAAAAATTAATAATAATAATAATAATAATAATAATAATAATAATGTGGGAATCAGATTATTCGGGATTGTCCTTTGTGCTGGCCAGCTAAAAAGCCGAACTAACGGGACAACTTTTGAAAAATGTCACTGTCGGATGAGAACATACATTTATACTCGATTTAGGGTAGTTTAGTTTCGTTTTATGTTGGCAAAAGTTGTTGCCAACCGTCACACAAATACCCTGTATATATTACTATCAAGCGGTAGGGACATTTTGTAAAATTTAAGTTTGCAATGAAACAATGACTACTTCCGTAGATTTCGCCAACATTCAAAGCCATACAAGTGAAGTTGTGTTAGTTTACGAGTGTTGCTAAAGATTTGCATTTTGCGTTTTGGTGCTCTTCGTTCTTTGCGTTTTATCGTTCAATTTATTTATTTAGTAGTACTAGGCGTTTTTGAGTTTTATTTATTATTTTCCAATTGTTTTCTTTAGTAATAAAAATAAAGTGAATTGAAATAGTTATTGTAGTTCATTATTTGTTGTTGTTAAGTGTCCCTTTAGTATTTCTTGTTTTAGATTAATTATATTTATTATTATTATTTTTTCTGAATTCATTTTAATTATAACTGGAAAATAATGGATAGCCCAACAACATCCGAGTCTATACTTAATTTTGAACCTTTGAAGATAACACGTATTCAAAGTTCTCTTCAAAAGGGAATTATCAATTTATTTTGTGGACTGTGGAAGGAAGCAGTGGAAGAAAAGGTCCATGTTACCCACTCTTGTTTAATAACGCGAGTGGCAAAATTATTACAGGTAAGATTGATTTTTCTTTTCTTTTCTACATCTTATCTTTTAAAACTTACAAGTGTAATTTTCTTAATTAAAATTGGGATGAGTATAGTTGTTAATTATCTTTACCATTACTCATGTATTAATCGTAATAAATCTAATTTTCTTTTTTTCAAGATGTTGTGTGTTTACAGGTGGGTGTAGTCAGTTGATAGTATTATCAACAAATATAAAAAACAAGAAGCTCTGACCACACCCAAAAAGACCCGTAAAAGATCCCGTCCAATCACAGATATTGACAATTTCACTAAGGATGCAATTGCCAATAAATTTTATTGTAGTTTGAATTCAGGTAATCAATTAGACTTTTTAATTAGTTTGTTAGTATACAGTTTTATTAATATAAACAATGATCATTTTGTGTTGTTTTATGTATTATTTAACAAGTACCAAGGATTGTATTTTATGTAGGTTGTGGTATTTCTATAAGAAACCTGTACACAGAGATTGTGGGAGATGAAACGTTAAATTTTGAAGGCTCTCAGACCTCCCTAAAGCGAATAGTGAAGAACATGGGTTTTACTGAGGGAAAGGGAGACAGGTATGCCCATGTGAGAGAGAATGAAATTATAATTTTTAAAAGAGAGTGCTTCCTGAGGAATTACTATAGAAATACAAACTCCAACACACCAAAGGCAGTAATTAATTATTATTATTATTAATAGGGAGTGCATATCTATGATTTTGCATATTTTTGTCTATTGCTTCAGGGCATAGCTAAATGAAATTCCTTGACATGTGGTTAGAATTGGATGCTATGTAGATTAATATGTTAGTGCAATTTGGCAAATTTTTCCTGTTGGTGCATATTCATATAATAATAAGAGAATATTTTTATGCTCCTATATTTATTTTGTTTAAAGAGAGACTTATCTCTAAACCATTCCTTGTTGTCATAGAATCTATTTATTTGGGAGCAGTCATTGATTAGAAAAAGCTTGTCACACTTTGTGTTTTTTCTTTTCTATAGACAATAAAATACTTGTGCAAATGTAGGATATTTCTTGATATATTTTTTATACCAAGCAGAAAAAATGAAACAATGTCCTTAATGAAGGTGCATAATTACTTCAATTATTTCTCCTGAGAAGTGAGCTAGGTTATATTATGTTTGCACAAAAATACATCTTTTCATTCCAAGTATCACATGAAATGAAATATTGTTATTTTTAATTGCATATTTCAGAATTTATAGGTCATAGATGCATATTTCAAGATTTTTAGGACATAAAAATCATCTCTCTAATTATTATAATTCTTAGTTTTCACAGATGTACTTGTCTTGTATATCTAAATGTATTTGTAAATAGTCTTGTCAACATTGTTTCAGTTTTTTGTAGCTTGGTTGTAACCTTATTTGATTAGTAGCATTTGTGACATTACTTGTAATACTGGTTTTGGGCAAGTAGCACCGCATCTCTCTCTAAATTCCACATGCATTTTGAATTTCCTTGGCACAATACTCTAATTTTAATGTTGAAAATAACCGTTGTCTTACCTTGAATTTTTTTCACAGCAAGAATGTGTATTTAACTGGCAATAAATAAACAATATATTAATCTTGTACTGCTTGGCTGCCTATTGGGAATTATTTGGCATGAATTTGCTGCCTATTGGGAATTATTTGGCATGAATTTGTAATGGAAACTGAAGTATAATATACTTTTGATTTGAATTATTTAACAAGCAATGAGAGTGTTTACTGTGTAATAACTGCATGTTCAGGGAGAAGCTTATAGTAATGTAGTCACAATAAGAGAGTAGATTCAATATTATTGTGCAACTATATATTTAATGTGCCATTTATATTGATTGTGTACATTCCTGTTTAAATAAACATCTTTAAAAAAATCAAACAGTCATATTTATTACCATTTATCCCAATCTTATGAATCACACCCCATTGAAATGGTGAAAAAATGGGTAAAGAGAGAGACTGTCTCTGGTAACAATGGATAAGTTATTGAAGACTTACTTATACTAATGATGATTTTCATTATTTTTTTGAACTTATTTTTAAAAGCTAATGAATAATTGAACAAATAAATCAAATGGATGCATTTGCATTGATATTGACATAACTGGACTGTTAGGAACAATTCATTAGATCACTTAAAAACTACCATGTATATCACGTTAATTAATTTCGATAATTGTGGTATTTATTTGCGTTCAATAAAACTCATTA
>BLKR01004809.1:0-97232 GCA_011170035.1 Teleogryllus occipitalis | reverse complement strand
TGTCGTCTTCTACGGCTGTCGTCTTCTACGGCTGTCGTCTTCTACGGCTGTCGTCTTCTACGGCTGTCGTCTTCTACGGCTGTCGTCTTCTACGGTTGTCCTCTTCTACGGTTGTCGTCTTCGACGGTTGTCGTCTTCGACGGTTGTCGTCTTCGACGGTTGTCGTCTTCGACGGCTGTCGCCTTCTACGACGGTTGTCGTCTTCGACGGCTGTCGCCTTCTACGACTGTTGTCTTCCGTCTTCTCTACATTCTGTCTTCTCCAACTTCCGTGTTCACCGGTTGTCGCCTTCTTCGGTACTTTCTACCGTTTGCTTGTCGACCAGTTGTTTATCTGATGTTGTAGTCGTCTCCCCCTGTCGTCTTTTTCGACTTTTGTTTTTTCAGAGGGGCGTTTTATCCAACTTCCGACATTTCAACTGTCTTCTCTTTGTTTAAAAATATAAGGGAAAAAGGAAAATTTCGATACGCCGAACATTCCGACTAGTTTTGGTTATGTTTCTACCTCATTCAGCTTACATCGCCATATCGAATCCTCTTCACAGCTTCATCGTCATTTTCACAACCAATCACATTTAAATTACGTACTTCCAAAACTTACAATTTGTTTGTCTCTATCCTCATCTGCATCACATACAAAGCTACACCTTACCATTGGCACGGGAATATCAATTCCTTCTAATTTACTGCTGTCTGTATTGTAATAAATGTAGATAATGTGAGTAGTTAAAACTTAAAAATATGAAACAGTTCTTCCTTTGTAATATTTTAGAATCACTTCCTCTAAATTCTTAAGAAAAAAGAAAGTAAAATTCCTTGTGTTCTCATGAAGATAGTGCCAACAGAATGCGGATCAGTACTATTCTACCAGTAGAAATCTAAGATGATACTACTTAACGACCTGAGTCGCACCATACTTCAACTGTATAGGGCAATTAGTGGGCGAGGCAACGACCCCTGTTGCGCAACTGAATCACGAGCTGTCTGAAACAATCGAGCGTCAGGAACACCTACCTCGCCCTCAATAGTCCGGGAGATGAGTGCACATCGGTGACCCCCAATGCACCAGCGGTCACATTCCGAGCTCCCGATTACGCCAATCACCACTAGAGCAATGGTCATGCTACCGCTATGGAACGCTTGTCATATTTTTTTCGCCCCTGCGACTTATCAGAAATACAACGAATAGATAGTTAGATGGATAGTTGGATAGATAAATAGACATACAAATATATAGATAAATGAATAGATAGATAGATGGATAGATAGATAAATGTTGCCATCAGATAGATTTAGATGGAATGCTCGATATCAGGAACCCGTTAAACTCGGCCAAGGGGAAGAAAACAAGGCTCTGATAGAGATAAACAACCCAGGGTTATTCACCAGTACCATCACTTCGACATCTGTACGTTCTCCTTTACCTCCATAAAATCTTTTTTCGGTTTCTTAGGTAAGTAGTGACCTGTTTTCCCCCACAAGTTTCCAAAGTTGGTTCTTTCTTGTAAGAAATCATGTATGAGAGTCTACTGGGCATAAAACCCCCTCAAAATACCCCCTTACTTATCGGTTAGTAGACCACGCAATAATAGTTCCAACAGAGAAAACATTGGCCCTCCTAGAGGCTACCGTGAAGACACCCTGAGAATAAAGATGATGAGGAGACAAACGTCCAAAAGGCTCGAAGCCGTAGCCCATTAAACGGTTACTCTACACAGACGGCTACAGCTACTCATCACAGACAGAAAATCCTACCCCAATCCAACTTTTCTAATAGCCAAGGAAAAAATAGAATATCGTAAACTTCGCTACCTAGAAATGGAGAAGGAAGCTAAAATTTGGACCACACGTTACCCAAACGGTGGAAAAAGCATAGGTTGAAGAAGCATCATTTTCAAGATTGATGCTGAAAACCAGCGGCCCGAGCGACGGGATATAGGGCTTCTTATTGTGTGATGCACCGAAAATGCTCTACGAAGCTCCGATCTGGGCTGAATCACAACAAAACAAATAAATTGAGAAGAATAATGCAGACTCTCTAGAGCAAAGATCCCGACGTCTAACATCAGCATTTAGAACTCTATCAGGAATTGCAGTTATTGTGCAGGCGAACGTTCCTGCCTTTGACCTGCTTGCTCTAGAAAGGAAAGAAGTTTACGACTACACCAAAGAGCAAGAAGGAAGCGGACGGCGACCGCACCGAGATAAACAGATCGCAATTAAAAAAGCAAAAGAAAACGTGATGCACTGCTGGCAGAAGTGCTGGGATAGAGACGAGACCGGCAGTTTGACTAATAGGATCATCCCAAACAAATGCTTCAGTAAGTAAATTGTTTCAGTCAGGAGAATGGTATCCAATGAATTCATCGGGCTAAGTTGAGGGGCATGAAACGGGTGACTGATTGCACGAAACTGACATATTATTGAACAATCACATTCTCCAAGTTTTCTTACCAAGCTCGGACTTAAGTAATCCAAGGGCGTAAAATGAGAGGATGCCGCATGACACCCCCAACCACTCGGAGACTTTAATGTCCCTTTTTTGTTCCTTTCGGATACAAAACGAATCCGTAAGTTGGTGCTTCATTTATGGTTTTCATACTTATACCTGCATTTACTTTCTAAAGATATATTTAGCAATATTGAGTAAATGGGGGTTCTCTTCGTTTCACCCGTTAATAATTCAACTCATAAGTGTTCGACACCTGGCTGTGACGGATATTCATATCAGACAATTAGCAAGGTCGAATTTAGCTGCAAGAGAATTTTTCCTTTCTTTTTCTAATTCTATCGTCTCCCCTCTGTCTTTCCCTTCTCGTTCCCTCTCCCTCTCTCTCTCTCTCACACACACACACATAATCACACAACTCAAACTCCTATTCATTACACTACCACACTGCGGGTGAAACACCGGAGGCTTATCGCTTCTCCCGGACTTGTAGGTTTGCGCCGGATCTCACCATTAAGAGGGGAAGTAATAACTGCCACCTACCGGAATAACAACATTCATAAGATACCAATGACCAATGCAGTTGACGTGATCAGAATCACTAACCAAAAAATCTCACTCATTGAGCGGAGCTATGCGGTTGCGCAATCTTTTGCAAAACTATTTGGTCTCTTGGCTATATACAACATTTATAATCTTCAGTTATCTTCATTCAAATAAACCAAATTGAGGAATGAATGTCTGGCGGCCGTTTGAAACAATCAGAGCAAATGAATTGTAGCAAAAGTTGATATATCCGAAGGAAATGTATTTATTTATGTATTATTTCATCTTCTCAGAAGCCCCCACAGAATACAAACTTTATACCTGTACAAGTTCAGCTTGAAGAAAAACAGGATAGTTTTTAAAACGCTTTAAATCTGTAGGAGTATACAGTAAAAAAAGTGTTGTTTACCCCATATTGCGGATACTCTTTCCTCATATTTTTTCAAATTTTTAATACACTTCCCATTATATTAACTCCAACATACATGATATTCAGCATTAATACGTTAATTGCATTAAAGAAACACATATGAAGGTAAAATTCAGTTTTATTACTGCAGAAAAATTACTTTTGAAATTATAAATTTTCAACACTTTTGACAAAAAAACATTTATTTCATGTCCTCCACATTTTTCATTTAAAGAACGAAATCAAATTGCAGAGATATCCAGTGTGCTGGGTCTCAATTGCTGTCTGATGGCATCTTCACGGTTGGTGTTTCTGGATTTACACTTGGTTTTCATTCTCTGCTTATCTTATGAAGAAAAAGGTGGGTTTCCTTTAAAGTTTAGCAATGAACTGGGCTGCAAGTTTTTTCAGTCATTAACATGAGCATGAATTCTTCAAGGAAGCTTATCTTTGATTCAAATATCATAACTGGGCTTTAGTTACTTTTCCGAATGCTGGTGCAGAACATCTGAAAATAATTGGTTTCAGCCTCATATTATTTTTGTAGCTTGTTCTTACATTCATTAGATATTTCTTAATACTATATACCCTGTGCAATTTGCCACTTAAATATTTCAGAAACAAATTATCACCGACCAACAAATAATTCAATGCCTATCTCTGCTCATTTTCATTCAGGGAACGTTTGCAATGATTGAAAAAAGTGGCCAATGCAGAGATAAGGCAAAAAAATTGGAAGTGTTTAGAAAGAACATTCACGAAGCTATGGTTATATAAAAACTGTCTACGTTTATGGTTTTAACATATAAGTGGTCATATTTAGAAAAGGATGGCGAACTGTTTTAGTGTAATAGGTAGTTTTTTATGAAGTCATTATAATGGAATATAACGAGAAATTTGTTTTTCAAAAAATCTCCCAAAAAAGCTTGAAACATTTTTAATCCTTATTTCAATAATATAGTTCACAACATCGAAAAATTCCCGGGTTACGGGGAGTTTGGTACCCTTAAACTTGTATAAATTTTATATTAGTTTCTTTAGTACATTTCGAGAAACCATTTTGCGTGATTTGTTCACCAAATTTTATCAGAGGCAAACCACTGGTACTGCCATTATCATTGAAGTATTTCCAAAATATTTAATCAAAATATAAGAATTTAATATACATGTAAATGAATTTCCCAATACAAATATCAATATTAATTCAAAAGGCATTTGTAAAATAAAAAAATGTACTTGAACTCATAAACAAAGCGAACAGAGAATACGAATGAAATAAATAACATTTTTCACGTACTTTTATGAAGCGAAACAATCATTCACCAATTGTCCTGCTATTCACATTCCAATCAGATGTGAGGACACTTTTGGTGTTTCAGTAATGGCGGAATTCCATCCTTAAGGCACCTAGTAATGAAAAATACATAATGTTTGTTAAAACATGTCATATGTATGTAATCTTGTGGGTTTATGGTCTATTATATTTAAAGTGAATGACCTTATTTAGAACGAGTTCTAGGGAAGGTGGTTAAGAACAAATTGTTACTTCACAAATAAACATAAGAGAGAGATGAAAGCGATAAAATAACATCTTTGACTTACTTGTATAAGGGAAAATACTAATTTACCCGTTGTCAGGTTTTAATATTCAATATTCACATAAGATGTGAGAGGGCTTTTCCTGATCAGTAATTGGGGACCACCTTAAATCGTTAAAGTACCTAGGTTAGAAAATTAGAAAATGTGCATTAAGACGTATATTCAACGTGTATTCTTGTGTGTTTTCGATCTATAATATTAAAAGCGATTAAGATTATTCGGAATATGTTTGAGGGAAAATCGAATAAGAAAAAAATATAATTTAGCTTTCAAATATAAGGAAGAGAGAGATGCAAATAACGAAATACTACATTTGACATACTTTTAAAAGGGAATCACTCATTTACCCTTTGCCGAAATATGCACAGTATAATAATATTATCTTATTATAGATGTGAGGCGGCTTTTGTGTTTCAGTACTGGCGGACCACCTTGGATTGTGAAGATACCTAGTGTTGAAAAATACATAATGGTATTAAAACTTATCATCAGTACGTAATCATGTGTGTTTATGATCTACAATATTAAAAGTGTATTATATTGTTTAGAAACAGTTAGAAGGCAATTGTTAACAAGAAGAAAAAGTTGTTAATTTCACAAATGTACATAAAAGAGAGATGAAAGCGAAACAATATTTTGGACTTCCTTTTTTGAAGGGAAATTTTAATTTAGCCATTGAAAGGTTTTCACATTTGCAAAAGCAGAGAGAGGGCTTTTCGTCTTTCAAAAATTGGGGATTACCTCTATCTGTTTAAGTACATAGTGATGAAAATTAAAAAATATGCAATAATACGTGTCTTCGACATGTATTCTTGTGTGTTTTTGGTCTTAATATTAAAGACGAGGAAGATTATTTAGAAAGAGTACGAGGGGAAGTCGAATAAGAAGAAAATATATTTATGTTTGCAAATATAGATAAGAGAGATATGGAAATAAGGAAATAACACATTTGACTTACTTTTCAGAAGAGAAATAATCATTTACCATTGCCCAACGTTTTGCATTTGCATCAGATTAGGGCGGATTTTTGTGATTCAGTAATGGCGGACAACCTTGAATCGTTAAGATGACTAGTGTTGAAAAAAAGGTAAAATGGGCATTAACACATATTTGCTTTATGTATTCTTGTGTGTTTATGGTCTATAATATTAAAACTAACTAAGGTTATTTAGTAGACAAGTGTTGACAGAAAACAGAATAAATAGTTAAATTTGCAAATGCAGGAAGAGAGAGTTTGATATAAGGAAATATCATATTGACTTACTTTTAAGGAGGGAAAAACTCATTTACTCAACTCAACATACCCAACTCTTCACATTCGCATATCATGTGGGGCGAGTTTTTGTGTTTCTAAAATGGCTGACCACCTTCCATCGTTCAGATACCTACAGTTCGAAAGTAGAAAAGTATACAAAAACTTATTATCAATATGTATTCTTGTGAGTTTATGATCTATAATATTGAAAGTGAATTCGATTATTTAAAAACAGTTTGAGGGAAAATCAAATCAGAAGAAAAAAATTAGTTTAAAAATATAGAGAAGGGAGAGATGGAAATAAGAAAATATCTTAGTTGACTTACTTTCCATTCAGGGATATACTCATTTCCCCATTCCCCAGGCTTTCACCTTGAAAGATGATGCGGGGCGTTCTTTTCGTGTTTCAATAATAGTGGAGCACCTTGAATCGTCAAGGTACCTAATGTTGCAAAATACACAATATATAATAAAACTTGCCTTCAATATGTATTCTTGTGTGTTTATTATCTATTTATTTATTTATTTTACGTCAAAAAACAGTTAAAAAACTGCGAATGACGTGCTATGGGGAAAAGTGAATTGTGTGCACATTTTCAAAATTCTGTGATCCCTACACTAAGTCATATACTACTTAAATTTTGAATTTTGAAAGGGAGAAAAAAAACAAAGAGACTCCCATGTAATAAAATCTATTTTCAAGGATAAATAAGCAATAAATTTTGAATTTTGAAAGGGAGAAAAAAACAAACAAAAAAAACTCCCATGTAATAAAATCTATTTTCAAGGATAAATAAGCAATAAATTTTGGCTCTTATTACTTCCTGCCGCGACAATATGGAAACGATAATTTGAATAATTGTATTTTCCACTGAATTCTAGAAGACGTGCACAGAAAATGAAGTTACATTTATGTCCAGAAGCAAAACAAGGGGCCATCTCAGCATTTGCTCAATGGATCAGGGAAACTGGACGAAAAACCTGATCGAGATGGGGGTCATTGACCCGGAAGCTGTGTTACAATAGTTGTTACAGGTTGTTTATACTCATTTATACAGTCCAAATGGTAATTAATGCATTATGTATCATTGTTAAAATTAATGTTACTTTTCTTGTGATGCTCAGTATAGTCTTTAATTGTATAGAAACAGTTATGCAGCAGAAACGATTTCACTTGTGATTTAAACTTTTCTATTGAATTTAATCGTTTAATGTCATCTGGCAAAGTGTTGTAAAATAATGTACATGTATTGTATGTGAATTTTTTGTAATGAGCTGTTGATACTGTCACCTGATGAATATGATTTCTACGTCGAGTGTTATAGTAATAGACTTCGGCATTTTCTGAAAATATATTCCCGCCCTTAAGCAAGTCATTTTTTACAAAAACCACTGATTCGTAAATAAAAAGACACGGTAATGGTAGAATTCCTAGATTAATGAAGAGAGGCTTACATGAATCACGTGGGTGGGATTTGGTTATTATTCGTACAATTCGTTTTTGTAATCTAAAAGTCTGGGAGCTATAAGATGCATTTCCCCAGAATATTATGCCATATCTCAGGCGGGAATGAACATTCGCGAAGTATACACATCGAGCAGTATGAAGGCTGACTGAATTTGCAAGAATTCTGAACGCGTAGCATAATGAACTTAATTTTGTGTTCAATTCATTTAAATGGACGTTCCATTTAAGGTTTGACTGAATTGAAAGACCTAAAAATTTTGTTGCCTTAACATCAGTCAATGGTACACTGTTCATTTTCAGTGGAGCACAGAATTGTTTATTTGAAATGGAAAACTGCATTAAAACCGTTTTCTTTTCGTTTACTATTAATTTGTTATTTCGGAACCAATATGAAACATCTGATATTGTACTATTTACGGTTTCTTTATTGCAAAGAATGTTCGTATCATCCGCAAAGAGAACCGTTCTTCCGTTTCGAATCGTCGAGGGCATATCGTTTACGTAAAGTAGGAACAGAATAGGGCCTAAAATCGATCCTTGAGGAACTCCACATGCAGCGGGCAAAGAGTCGGAAAGGTGCGTACGTAATGTTCCATGATTCCAGTAAGGTATTTCAACTTTCTGAGATCGTTGTTTAAGGTACGAACATAACCAATCTAGAGCAATACCACGGATTCCATATGAAGGTAATTTTGAAAGTAAAATGTCATGATCAATGATGTCAAAAGCATTTGAGAGATCTAAAAATAATCCAATAGGTGCCTCGTTTTGATCTAATGATGAGGCGACATCTTTAAGAAAAGAAAATATAGCTGTTTCCGTTGATTTTGATTTTCTAAATCCATGTTGGCAATCTGAAAGCGCGTCGTGTTTAGTGAGAAAGGTTTCCATTCGTACGTAAAAAAGTCTCTCTAATATTTTTGAAAAAACTGATAGAAGAGAAATGGGCCGATAATTTTGAATTTCATTTTTGTTGCCTTTTTTGAAAAGCGGCTAAATTTTAGCTGTTTTGAAAATATCTGGAAACGTTCCAGTGCATAAAGATGCATTAAATATGTGAGTTAACGGGTGTATAATGGCATACGCACAAGTCTTTAACAAAGAATCTGGGAATTCATCTAAACCGGACGAATATTTATTTTTTAGTTTACCGATTATTTTGAGAATTTCATAGGAAGAAGTTTCGGAAACGAACATTGTATCTAAAATTTTGGGTGAACTGTCTGTTTTTGAATTTTGTGCCTGAAGACCCTTTGTGAGATCGGCAGCAATTCTCGAAAAGTATTGGTTAAAGAGACTAGCCACTGTTGCCGGATCGTTCACATTTGTATCGTTATGTTTTAAAACAACATTCTCTACGGGTTTTCTAGTTGATTTGGTAGTATTTTTTATTATATTCCACATTGCTTTTGTTTTATTATATGCGTTCAAAATATCCTGATCGTTCTTCATAATTTTAGCCTGCCTTATGACTTTTCGTAACAATGTTTGGTATTTTTTAAAGTAGATAAGGAAATCTTGAGATACGTCATGACGTGTAGAAATGAAAGAAAGAATTCGCTTGTTTTTACAAGATATCCTAATCCCTTGTGTTATCCAAGAATTGCTTTTCCGTGAAATATTTAATTTTCGTTTTTGAAGAGGAAAGCAAGTGTTAAAATGAATTGAAAGAGTTGATCTGTAATATTAAAATCGTAAAAGATTATTTAGAAACGAACTTTGAAAGATCATCGAATAAGTAGATAGAGTTAAGTTTGCTAATAAAGGTAAAATGGAAGTGGTATAAAAGAAATGATATATTTGACTTACTTTCATGAAGGTAAAAACTCGTTTAGCAATTCCTTTGCTTTTAACCTTCGCTTAAGATGTGAGGCGGTTTTTCGTGTTTCAGTAATGTCATCGTTAAGGTACCTAGTGTTCAAAAATACAAATTCTGCATTAAATTTATCATCTGCAGGTATTATTTTGATTTTTTAATCTACAATATTAAAAGTGAATAATACAATTTAGAAACGAAGTCCTGGAAGAAACTCAATACCAAAGAGAGGTATACAACATTTTAAAACTAACCAAAAGAGTGTTAAAAAAATAATAATATTTTTGACTTACTTTTGGGAAGTGGAATATTCATTTACTCATTTTCCAGCATTTTACATTTGCTCAAGGTATAAGAGGCCTTCTCGTGTCTCAGAATTGTCTGAGAAGCGTGAATCGTTATGGTGCCTAATGTTGAAAAATAGAAAATGAGCGTATTATCTGTGTCAAATTTATATTTTTGTACTTTTCATTTATGGTATTAAAACTCAATAAGATTATTTATGAAAAGTCCAGTAGAAATATCATTATCGGTAATTATGCTACCAAATATAGCCACGAGAGAGCTGGAAGGAAAGGAATTAAATTTTTGACTTACTTTTCGCAAGCGGAATACTCATTTTCCAATTGCCCAGCTTTTAATATTACATAATATTTACGGCGGTTTATGGCGTTTCAATATAGGAAGACCATCCAGAATCGTGAAGATGCCTAGTGTTGAAAAATAGAAATTGTGTATTAAAACCTGTCTTCAATATGTGTTTTTAAGTTTTAATTATGTATAATATTAAAAATTGAACAAGAATATTTAGAAAAAAAAGAGGGAATATCGAATAAGAAGAAAAATTTGTTAAGTTGATAAATATAGACAGAGAGAGATGGAAGTAAGGAAACATAATATTTGACTTACTTTTAGGAAAAATAAGACTCTTTTCTCCATTCCCCAGCTTTTCATATTCACATAAGTTACAAGCGGCGTTTCGTGCTTCAGTAATAGGGGACCACCATGCTTCGTTAAGGTAGCTAGTGCCTAGAATTACACAATGTACATTAAAACATGTCAGCAGTATGTAAGTAGATCTACTTATAACAATAGAAAAATCTCTATTTTTTGTCTGTTTTGTCAAAGGTGAATATGATTCTTTAGAAACCAAGCCCTGATGGAAAATCACTTACAAAAAATAGGTAGTTCAGCTTACTGACAAGAGAGCTGGAAGAAAAGAACATTTTTGACACTCATTTTGGAACGAGAAAACTTATTTACCAATTTCTCTCTGTTTCATCTAACATATGGATAGAAGAAGTAGAAATAAGGTTACGAAGAAGAATTGAGGCAAAATATGTTCAAACAGAAGAGAAAAAAATATAGACTTGCAAGAGAATAGGTAAATGTTGGAAAGATAATTCAAGAAAGCAAAATGATCATTACCTTTTTCTACCATAAAAATATTAATTACAAGGTCTGCAAAGTGAATATCAGAAGATATCACCTTTACAACAGCAGATTGCTAATAACATTTCCATGGGGCTGATTGTGATGTCCCAGACGTGGTTGTGGCGTGATGAGTTTGCCACATGTGCAGGTGGCCCCGTGCCTCCCCCTAGACGCCTCCGCGAGTGGTCGGACGGGAGGCGGGGCTCGTGGGCGGTGGGCGGGCGGGCGGGTGGGCGCGGGGCGGCGCCGGCTGTGGCCGCCCAGGAGAGCCATCGCCCGCGGGGCGAAGGGAGGGAAGGGTCCAGAGGGCGGGTGCGCGTGGGTGGGGGCGGGGGGCGGCAGGGCGGGGGGCGGGCGGCGGGGAGGACGGGCGCCGGGGGCGCCGGGCGGGGCCCCCCGCGAGGGGACCTGTGGGCGGGGGCGACGGCGGGAGGGCCCGCGGGGGCCCCCCGGTCGAGGGGCGCGCCGGCCGCCGGGCATCCCCCCCGACTCCCGCTAGCCGAGGGAGGGCGGGTCGAGGACGCGGCGTCGCGCCTTCGCCAGCGACGCCGTCAGGCCGACGAGGGCGAAGATCACCAAGGCGGAGCGGGCGGAGGGGGGCGGGGGCGGCCGGGCGAGCGCCCGACGAGCGAGGGCGCCGCCGGGAGCGCGGAGGGCGAGGGCGGTGGAGATACCGCGGGGGCCAACATATAAGGCCCATTCACAATGCAAATATAAACATAACCATGGCGTTAACAGGAAAGTTAGGACTATGTTCATAAGCGGTCGTATTCACAATGCGTTCGCATAAGCTTAACACGTAAGACGTGAACTTAAAATCTTGCAAGCTTCTGTAGTTATACTGATGTCAAAAATAAGAAATGGACCAATACGTTAACTAAAAATCGAGTATCGAATTAACTAGTGAACTAACACACCCCATGGCAAGATTTCTACCCCCCTGTCCAGGACACGGTCGATATCTCGAAATCTATTCTCACCACCAACCAATAGTAAATCAGCCAATTGTTTGATTAATTTTTTTGTTTCCGGGCGCGTGAACGTCTTTGGTTATTAGTCCTGTTAGAGTAGTGAATGTTTTTTTCGGGAGATGGCAGTGATCTTCCCTGGCTGGATGGCGAGAACCGGCGCCGACCTACCGTCGGCTAGTGGGGTTTCTCCCTAACCAGGACTCTCCCACCAGTAGGGCATCGCCCCAGCCGGGACAAGCGCTAAGCTCCCGACTGGTCTCCCGTAATAAGTGGTAGTGTAGAGCATGTTAGTTCAAGTGTGTGTAAGCGGAGAGGATAGGACAAGGGAAAGGAAGGACAGATTGGGTGCGATCCGTGGCCAGTTTGTTGGGTACTGCTCCGGATTTCGCCTGGCTTTGATATTTTCGTGTATTCGGGTGCATCAATTTCTTTGGTCATTATTCCCGTTAGTTTAGTGCATGTTTTTTGTCGAGAGATGGCGGTGATCTTCCCCCGCTGGATGGCGAGATCCGGCGCCGACCTACCGTCGGCTAGTGGGGTTACCCCCTAACCAGGACTCTCCCACCAGCGGGGCATCGCCCAAGCCGGGAAAAGCTCTAAGCCTCCGACTGTTCTTCCGGAATATGTGTTAGTGTAGTGCACGTTAGTGTAAGTGTGTGTGTAAGGGGAGAGGTTAGAACAAGGAAAAGGAAGGACAGATCGCGCGCGGTTAGGATTGTCCTCAAGAGAGCGACCGAATTCAACCTTGCTAAAAAGCTAGTATTGAAAATCCCGCCACCGTCAAGACTCGAACTGAGGATCTTCCGGTCAGAGCTGCTGCAGTGATCACAGCCAATTGAAACTTGTAGGGCCTATCGATAGAGCCACCCATCAACCTCGCGCTGCTTTCATAACGGATTTGTCGCCTTCGAGCAACCATACGAAAAGCCGGCACGATGTTGAATTGATCTCCTCTTTGTGCATGTCAGAGTGTTATAATTGTGAGTACAGAATCTGTATGCAATTACATACTGTATTTAACCAAACACATTAAAGAAACAGAAGTATAATTCTGCCAAATGTTTCTAGGATGAGGTAAACGATTATAATACACTTATTTACATGGTAGATACACTTAAATTGTTTCATAAAAATTAACAGTTAAAAGTACCTGAAATACGAGGAAAATACGATATCTGGAATTCTTTCGTATCTGGAATATTTTAGTTTTAATCTCATTTGCAACGGTCCTTTTGGTTTCTTTGAGAGTGGGGCAAATGCGGTTTAAGTTGACAACAGCTTGAAATTTTTTCTACGTTATATCAGAAAATTCTTGCAATGTGAATGCGATATGTATATAGATGTCTCATAAATGTGTTCACATTACTGACGGAGTTGTGATGTGATGTACATTACCGTATTACAATACTCGATTGCAAACGATATTTGCTGGAGCACAAAGCAATGCTTTATTAATAAACGTTTTTGGATCCCGGAACGCGCTGTAAATTACTTATTATTTTTAATAAATATAAATATATATTTATGGTATTATCCGATAGTAAATCCGAACGTATGGGATCGCCTTTCCGTCTCATTCTTCGTAAAATCAGGCCTTGGTAAACGCTATTAGTTAATTCAAAATTTTACACTATTTTAACTATTTTTGTTAATTTAGGTGAGGTTAATCAAAGGTTTTCTGACTCAATGGTTGCAGTGTGGGTTAAGTCATCAAGAATTTTAATTTAATAAATAATCTAAATGAGGTATATATTTGCAGAAAATAGTCACCACTTACCGGAGAATATTTTTAAATTTGACGCATGTATCTTCCGTTTTCATTATGAAAATAATAGATTATTATTATATTTAAAAGATGAAAAATTGTAAGGGATTGGTGGTTTTTTAAACTATAATATATATTTTAATACACATTTGCTGCAACTTAAGATCTTCTCCTATTTTTTCGATTATTAATCTTTTTCTATGAAATGTAAATTCCTATATTTAAATATATAATGTACATATCATTAATTAAATATATAAAAATTACTCTTTTGTGTCGTGTTTCCGTGTCAAATAAGGGAAAAGCGAAATTAAGTACAGATAAATGAAAGATGTAGGACTATTAATAAATAGTGTTTTAATATAGACATTTGAATAGAGGTAAAGGCGATATTATTTTTAAGGGCACATAGTGTTTACTATTTGTATAAATTGTATTACCAACTTTTCACATTATAACATAAAAACATTTGCTCAACTTCGCAGTTTAAAAACTCGGACATATTTGATATTTCTTTTATTTTATCTGAACTCACGGAATCGATATGTCAATGATATGTAACATTCGTATTCCCCATATATTTGAGATATCGTGTTTTACAATTACTTTTAATTTACAGTTGTAGGATAGTCACTTTTAAATTACATTATTTTACATAGTGAAAAAATAGAATAACAAACATAATACTTTTGCAAACCAACATTAACCCTCGGATAGTTTGTACTGTTGGTTTGCCAGTAGATACTCGGTTACAAACGAAACAGATTCCATTATAACTAGCAGTAGACAAGTCAATTTGTAAAAAAATTAAAGAAAAATTAGAGGACCAAATGTATTTGCAATAAAAGTACGAATATAATAGGCACCCTTTGTATTGTTTGATTGATGTACAAAAAACTTTTAAATGATCTAACAATTAAAAATATAGACAAGTAGGGTTATTGGGGGTTATTGTCTCGTTTAGTCTCCGTATCGTCTAAATACTTCCTTTAGTGTAAGCAGAAGCCCGATCCGAAACATTTCTTACAGATTACGTGAGGTTTTTACTCCCTTTCTCCAAATAGTATACCTTTCCAACTTCCTCAATAATCTTTCATTCGTTGTTAATTTAAATTTTAAATTTCTTAGAAGTTTCAGGTGTTTGCTGTGAAAACTTGATTCTAACGCAGTCATTTCTTTAGATTTTTTCGAGAAAAACCACGGGTACTGGAATTCTCGTCATTAACAGCAAATAGCCTCTGATTGGCGACAAGATGTGTTTGGAGTAGTCATCAGAGCTCGCAGTGAACTTTAACCTTCAACCATTTATTGAACAGACAGGGAGAAGGTAGTTCCTGGGCCAAGAAAAGTGTTCTGGGAAATACCTCAGACCAACCAAACTTGATATAAAATTATTTGGAGTTCACTGCTACAAAAAGTTAAACAAAGAAAATAATTTCTTTATAGAAATGTTGTAGAAATAGATTATAGTTTTAGAAATCATGCGAACATTTAATACATAAGAAAATACCATATTTATTTTCTTTTTGGAAAACCTGAAACATATGTCCACATACTTTTGTTCACTACATTGTTGTAGTTTTTGGGATTTCTAAAGCAATGTATAATGTTTATATGAAATTCTTCCTTTCCAGATATCTTAATAGTAAAAATGTATCGGTTTTCACAAAATTTATGAATGTTTCAATGATGAAGTGATAATATTGCATTCGTATTATTCATTCTTGTGTCAGAATACTTTTGCCCATTGTTAAGGCAATCAGAAAAAAAAAACAGTAAATCAAAGAAAATTACCTACTAAATCCTAGAGAGACACGTTTAGAGCTTTAATGTGTTTCGTTACACCAGTATGTATATGTGAATGGATATGAGCGTTGTGTATAGAAGAGCAATTAGCATCGAGCGGCAAATTCCTATGCTTCAAGAAGGTCAAATCAATACCTTCTATAGAAGGTAATAGAAGGTATTGGTCAGATTCGCTATGAAAGGAGCGCGGCTGATAGGCCGCAGTACCTGTCCGCCCCACCAGGCAGCTCCACTTATGCTCGCCCTCCGCACTCGCGACGCGACGCCGTGCTGGCAGGGCGCGGTGCCTGTGGTCGCCCCGGCCCCTCTCCGGCGCCCCGCCCCCGCGGCCGGTCGCTGCTGCCTGCCGGGCGACAGCGCCGGTTCCAGCGCTCAGCGCGCGCCCAGCCCACCCAACCACACGACGTCGCAGTCGCCAGTGGCGATCGCCCGACAGTGACGACACCACCTCGGGTCCGGGAGGTCGCGGGCCGAGTCCCACCGCCGCCGCCCGGTCCGGCCCCTCGCGTGTTTGGGGGCCCCCTCCAGCACCCCTTCGCCCCCCCGTCTGGGGCCAGCGCCCGTCCCGGCACCCCCGCCGCCGGCCCCGTCTTCCGCCTTGGCGCCCCCGGTGGCCGCCGCCCCAACTGCGCACCCGCCCTCTTCTGTTTGGGCGGAGCGGTGGGGCCCTTCCCCTCCCGCGGGCGACGCCCACCGGAGCGGCGGGCGACCGGCCCCGCCCGGCGCGCCCGCCCGGCAGACCACCGCCTCACCGCCCGGCGTCCTCGCGGGTGGCATCATGGGGCGGCGTCCCTATCCCCCATGGCTTCACTGGGGACGCATGGAGGGCTCAGGCCCAGTCTTTCCCCGAGCCCTCTTGCCTTTGGCGCCTCGGGGAGGCGCTCTTTCTCCGCGCTCGCCTGCCGCGTGCGCCTTGGGCTGGCTTGCCCAAGCTTCTGTCTCTAGGAGACGTTCTATAATACATTTTGAATAATCATAATTATGATCCGCGCGACAGTAAAATATTGCAATAATGCATTTTCCAGTATTTTTTGAATGTAAGGATATAATTAAAATTTAAAACATTAATTTAATGCATTGTAGAGAGAATCAAATAAAAAAAATGCGTATTGAAATTAGCGAATTCGAGCGCAGAAATTGGGTGACAAGTGATATGTGGGAAGAAAGGACCAAAGAAGACGAGATTAATCTCGATCACGTCATAAAACAGTAGACATTCGAGTGAAGTTCTCTTACTGTTGCTACAGAGGAGACCTGAGGGGGTAGCGAAGCAATACCAGGATGTTGCGTTGTGCTCCGTGCTACGTTGATAATTTTTTTTGGATTTCAGCAATGGAATTTAACGTTAAACTCAATAAAGTCATTAGAATAGTGGCAACTTTTTAATAAAAAAGAAACATTTTTGAAATTTTAATTCCAAAGTTGAAGTTTAGAAATTATATGTGTATATTCTAATGTGGAGAATGACAAGTTGCTGAACGGAGCCTGTATACAAAAGGTGTTGGTGGTCAAGACGGTGGAAAAAAACAACTAAAGGGAAATATGAATTTAAAGTACTCAATAGAAATGTAAAAGACCGAGAATCTGCATAAATTTTTATATATAACAGGAAAACAATTAACATTGGCTATTCTTTTTCAAAATGTCCATGAAGTTACCACGAAATATGCATTCTAAATACTCTGAAAATTATTACACAGGTATACTAATTGTATACCCTGAATATTACAAAACTATATCTTCTGAAATACCTAGATCTAATCGTCAGGTAAATTTTTTTATTAAAGCAAAACTTGCAGTATTTTGTATTCAATATGTGCAATAATTTCATTAAAACAAAAGAGCGCTTCAGTTTTGACTACCTAAATTTTAAAAAAAACTGTTCTTAAATTTCCCAATGATTAGAAAATAGTACTAATGAAAACGCTTTAAATACAATCGTTACGCAACCGTAATCAGGAAATGTTTTGCTGAACTTGTTGCCCACCCCATTTTCATTGTGTTGGTAGATCATTGAGTTTATAAAGAGAAAATTTATCGGAATGTAACCTATAATTCGCTTTACGGAACCCTGCTAAAGCGTCCGTTAAAAGGAATCCTGTCCGTTCGTTTTCTACGGCTGTGAACTCCTACAGCTGAAGTCATCTACGGCTGTCGTCTTCTACGACTGTCGTCTTCTACGACTGTCGTCTTCTAGGGCTGTCGTCTAGCTGTCGTCTTCTACGGCTGTCGTCGTGTACGGCTGTCGTCGTGTACGGCTGTCGTCTTGTACGGCTGTCGCCTTGTACGGCTGTTGTCTTGTACGGCTGTCGTCTTGTACGGCTGTCGTATTGTACGGCTGTCGTTTTGTACGGCTGTCGTCTTGTACGGCTGTCGTCTTGTATGGCTGTCGTCTTGTACGGCTGTCGTCTTGTGCGGCTGTCGTTTTGTACGGCTGTCGTCTTGTGCGGCTGTCGTCTTGTACGTCTGTCGTCTTGTACGGTTGTCGTCTTGTACGGCTGTCGTCTCGTACGGCTGTCGTCTTGTACGGCTGTCGTCTTGTACGGCTGTCGTCTTGTACGGCTGTCGTCTTGTACGGCTGTCGTCTTGTACGGCTGTCGTCTTGTACGGCTGTCGTCTTGTACGGCTGTCGTCTTGTACGGCTGTCGTCTTGTACGGCTGTCGTCTTGTACGGCTGTCGTCTTCTACATTTGTCGTCTAGTACGAATGTTGTCTTCCGTCTTCTCTAATTTCCGTCTTCTTCTCTAACTTTCGTGTTCTCTGGTTGGCGCCTTCTTCTGTACTTTCTTTCGTTTGCTTGTTCACCAGTTGTTTATCTCATGTTGTAGTCGCCTGCCACTGTCGTCGTTTTCGTCTTTTCTCGGAGTACCCTCTTATCCGACGTCCGACTTTTCTAACCGTGTTTCTCGTTGTTAAAAATCAAAGGGAAGGAAAAGCTTCGATATGCCGCTCATTTCGACTAGTTTTACAAATATTTCTACCTCATTCAGCTTCTTCTGCGATATCGAATCCACTTCATCACTTCATAATTATTTTCACAACCCATCTCATTTACATTAGTTACTTTTAAAATTAGGGTGGCAATTTGTTTGTCTCCATCCTAGTCCACATCAGATGTAAAGCTACTTCTAGCCATCGCCACTGGAATATCTTCAATTCCTTCTAATTTACTGCTGTCTATATTGTAATAAATGTAGATGATGCGAGTAGTTCAAGCATAAAAATGTGAAAGATTTCTTTTTTTCTAATATTTTAGAATTACTTCTTCTAAAGCCGTACGAAAAAAGAAGGTAAAATTCCGTGTGTTCTGTTGAAGATTGTGCCAGGAGAATGCGGATCCATACTAATCTGCCTGTAGCAACCTAAGATGATACTACTTAACGACCTGAGTCGCAGCATACGTCAACTGTATAGGGCTATCAAAGGCCGAGGCAACGACCCCTGTTGCGCAACTGAATCTCGAGTGATTCAGCTGTCTGAAACAATCGAGCGTCAGGAACACTTACCTCGCCTGGAATAGTCCGGGCGATGAGTGCACGTTGGTGACCCCTAAAGCGCCGGAGGTCAAATTCCGAGCTCCCGATTTCGCCAATTACCACTAGAGCAATAGTGATGCTACCGGTATGGAACGCTTGTCCAAACTCTTTTCGTCCGTGCGACTTATCAGGAATACGGCGAAGGTAGATAGTTAGATGGATATACAAATTTATGGATAAATGGATATCTAGATAGACAAATAGATATCCACCAATAGAAAGAAATCAAGGCTCTGATAGAGTTAAACACCACTGAGTACATCATCGGTACCATCACTTCGACATCTGTACGTTCTCTATTGCCTCCATAAAATCATTTTTGGTTTCTTATGTAAGAAGTGACCTGTTTCCCCCCACAAGTTTCCAAAGTTTTTTCTTTCTTCAGGAATATCATGTGCGACACTCTACTGGGCATAAAATCCCCGCACAACACCCCGTCAATTATCGCTTCGTAGTGTAGTGTAGTAGTGTCGATAATAGTGTCAATGGCGGAAACATTGGCCTTCCTAGAGCTTATCGTGAACAACACCCTAAAAGATGAGGTGGCTGACCTCCCAAAGGCTGGAAGTCGCAGCGTATATCACGGAAGCGCTACTCATCACAGACCGAAAATTCTCCCCGAATCCAACTTTCCTAATAGCCAAGGAAAAATAGAATATTTTATCCTTCGGTACCCAGGAATGGAGATTGACAGGAAGCAAAGTTTTGGACCACACGTTACCGAGGCGGTGGAAAAAGCATAGGAAGCATCAGCATTACTTTCAAGATTAATGCCGAAAATCAGCGGCCCGTGCGACGGGATATGGGTATTCTTGTGTGATGCGCCAAAAATGCTCTTCGCAGCTCCGATCTGGGCTGAATCGCAACAAAACAAATAAATTGAGAAGAATAATACAGAATCTCTAGAGGAAAGATCCCTACGCCTAACATCAGCATTTAGAACTCTATCCGGAAATGCAGTTATTGTGCAGGCGAACGTTCCTGCCTTTGACCTGCTTGCTCTAGAAAGGAAAGAAATGTACGACTACCCCAATGAGCAAGAAGTAAACGAATGGCTAACGCACCAAGATAGGGAGAGCGTAATTGAAAAAGCAAACGAGAACGTGATGCACTGCTGGAAGAATTGCTGGAACATAGAGGTGACTGGTGGTTGGACACATAGGCTCATCCCAAACAAATGGCACAGTAACTAAATTGTTTCACTCATGGGAAGGGTATCCTATGAATGTATAGGTCTAAGTTCAAGGGCATTAACCGGGTGACTGATAGCACGAAACTGACGTATTATTGAAATATCACATTCTCCAACTTTTTTCACCAACCACGGACCTAAGAAGTAATCTCAGGGTGTAAAACAAGGGGATGCCCTATGACTCCCCCCAAACCACCCGGAGGCTTTAATATCCCTTTTTCGTTCCTTTCAGGTCAAAATAAATCCATACGTTGGTGCTTCATTTATGATTTTCATACTTCCACATGCAGTTACTTTCAAAAGATATACATAGCTATGTTGAGTAAATGGCGGTAGTCTTAGTTTCACTCGTTAATAATTCATCTCATTAGGGTTCGACTCCTGGACGTGGCGGATTTTGACACCAGATATTTACCTAGGTCGAATTTAGCGGCAAGAGAACTCTGGCAGCTGACTGAGCTGTTCGGCAGTATTCCCTGGTCTCTCTGTTCAATTTCAGGCGAATGCCGGGCTGCAGCCTATTAAAGAGGCAACGAATTGTTCACGATCTTTCCTTCCTCGTTCTTCTCCTATCCTCTCCCCTCTGTCTTTCTATCACCTTCTCCCCTTACTCTCTCTCTCACACACACGCACATATAAACAAACACACAAACTCATACTCATTACACTACCACATTTCGGGAGACCAATCGGGAGCTTAGAGCTTGTCCCGGACTTGTAGGTTTGCGCCGAATTCCACCATTTACCGGGAAAGAAATTACTGCCATCTACCGGAATAAAAACATTCATAAGCTCACGGGACCAGTAACCGATGTAGCTAACGTGCTCAGAATCATTAACCAATCAATCTCACTCATTGACCAAAAGTATACATCAAATGACGACTGGAGCAGCAAAGCTGTGCGGTTGCACAGGTGTTTGCCAAATTATTTGGTCTCTTGGGTATAATACCTTCGTAATTATAATGGGGTATATTCATTCAATGCAACCAAATTGAGGAATGAATGTCCGGCAGCCGTTTCAACCAACCAGGACAAATGAATCGTAGCAAAGGTTGATATATCCGAAAGAAATATATTTATTTATGTTTTTTTCATCATTTCAGAAGTCACCTCAGAAAACAATCTTTAAATCTGTACAAGTTCAGCTTCAAAAAAAAACAAACAGGAAAGTTTGTAAAACGCTTTAAAATAGTAGGAGTGTACTGTAAAAAAGTTTTGCTTATCCCACATTGCAAATACTTTTTCCATATATTTCTTCGTTTTTTTAATTATCTACCCATTATATGAATTTAATATGTATATTTTATGCGGCATTAATACGTTAATTGTATTAAAGAAACACATATGAAGGTAAAATTCGGTTTTATTACTGCAGAAAAAATCCTTTTGAAATGTAAAATTAACAACACCTTTGAAAACTTATAAAAGCATTTATTTCATGTTCTCCACATTTTTCATTTGAAAACCGAAATCAACTTGTAGAGATTTCCAGTGTGCTGGGTCTCAATTGCTGCCTGTTGGCATATTAACGATTGGTGTTTTTGGATTTATACTTGGTTTTCATTCTCTGCTTTTCTTATGAAGCAAACGCTGGGTTTCTTTTAAAGTTTAGCAATGAACTGGGCTGCAGGTTTTTTCAGTCATGAACATGAACATGAATTTTTGAAGGAAGCTTATCTATGATTCAAAAATCATATCTGGGCTTTAGTTACTTTTCCAAATGCTGGTGCAGAACATCTGAAAATAATTGGTTTCAATCTCACATTATTTGTGTAGCTTGTTCTTACATTCATTAGATATTTCTTAATATGTACCCTGTGCGATTTGCCACTTAAATATTTCTGAAACAAATTATCACCGACCAACAAATAATTCAATGCCTATCTCTGCTCATTTTCATTCAGGGAAAGTTTGCAATGATTGAAAAAAGTGGCCAATGCAGAGATAAGGCAGAAAAAATTGGAAGTGTAGAATGAACATTCACGTAGCTATGGTTATATAAAAAGTGTCTACGTTTATGGTTTTAGCATATAATTGGTCATATTTAGAAAAGGATGGCGAACTGTTTTAGTGTAATAGGTAGTTTTTTATGAAGTCATTATAATGGAATATAACGAGAAATTTGTTTTTCAAAAAATCTAAAAAAGCTTGAAACATTTTTAATCCTTATTTCAATAATATAGTTCACAACATCGAAAAATTCCCGTGCTACAGGGAGTTTGGTACCCTTAAACTTGTATAAATTTTATATTAGTTTCTTTAGTACATTTCGAAAAACCATTTTGCGTGATTTGTTCACCAAATTTTATCAGAGGCAAACCACTGGTACTGCCATTATCATTGAAGTATTTCCAAAATATTTAATCAAAATATAAGAATTTAATATACATGTAAATGAATTTCCCAATACAAATATCAATATTAATTCAAAAGGCATTTGTAAAATAAGAAAATGTACTTGAGCTCATAAACAAAGCGAACAGAGAATACGAATGAAATAAATAACATTTTTCACGTACTTTTATGAGGCGAAACAATCATTCACCAATTGTCCTGCTATTCACATTCCAATCAGATGTGAGGACACTTTTGGTGTTTCAGTAATGGCGGAATTCCATCCTTAAGGCACCTAGTAATGAAAAATACATAATGTTTGTTAAAACATGTCATATGTATGTAATCTTGTGTGTTTATGGTCCATAATATTTAAAGTGAATGACATTATTTAGAAAGAGTTCTAGGGAATTATCACCGACCAACAAATAATTCAATGCCTATCTCTGCTCATTTTCATTCAGGGAAAGTTTGCAATGATTGAAACAAGTGGCCAATGCTGAGATAAGGCAGAAAAAATTGGAAGTGTAGAAAGAACATTCACGTAGCTATGGTTATATAAAAAGTGTCTACGCTTTGATTAATGGTTAAGAACAAATAATTGTTACTTCACAAATATACATAAGACAGAGATGAAAGCGATAAAATAACATTTTTGACTTACTTGTATAATGGAAAATACTAATTTACCCGTTGTCAGGTTTTAATATTCAATATTCACATAAGATGTGAAAGGCCTTTTCCTGATCAGTAATTGGGGACCACCTTGAATCGTTAAAGTACCTAGGTTGGAAAATTAGAAAATGTGCATTAAGACGTACATTCAACGTGCATTCTTGTGTGTTTTCGATCTATAATATTAAAAGCGATTAAGATTATTTGGAATATGTTTGAGGTAAAATCGAATAAGAAAAAAAAACTAGTTTTCAAATATAAGGAAGTGAGATATGGAACTAAGGAAATACTGCATTCGACTTACTTTTAAGAAGGAAACCACTCATTTACATATTACCGAACTTTGCACAGTATAATAAGATGTAAGGCGGCTTTTCGTGTTTCAGTACTGGCGGACCACCTTGGATTGTGAAGATACCTAGTGTTGAAAAATACAAAATGGCATTAAAACTTGTCATCAGTATGTAATCATGTACGTTTATGATCTACAATATTAAAAGTGCATTATATTGAATAGAAACAGTTCGAGAGCAATTGTTAACAAGAAGAAAAGTTGTTAATTTCGCAAATGTACATAAAAGCGAGATGAAAGCGAAAAAATAATATTTTGGATTTTCCTTTTTGAAGGGTAATTTTAATTTACACATTGACTGGTTTTCGCATTTGCATAAGCTGAGGGAGGACTTTTCGTGTCTCAAAAATTGGGGATTACCTCTAATTGTTTAGGTACATAGTGATGAAAATTAAAAACATATGCATTCATACGTGTCTTCGACATGTATTCTTGTGTGTTTTTGGTCTTAATATTAAAGACGAGGAAGATTATTTAGAAAGAGTACGAGGGAAACTCGAATAAGAAGGAAATATATTTTTGTTTGAAAATATAGATAAGAGAGATATGGAAGTAAGGAAATAACACATTTGACTTACTTTTCAGAAGAGAAATAATCATTTACCATTGCCCAACGTTTTGCATTTGCATCAGATTAGGGCGGATTTTTGTGATTCAGTAATGGCGGACAACCGTGAATCGTTAAGATGACTAGTGTTGAAAAAAAGGGAAAATGGGCATTAACACATATTTGCTTTATATATTCTTGTGTGTTTATGGTCTATAATATTAAAACTAACGAAGGTTATTTAGTAGACAAGTGTTGACAGAAAACAGAATAAATAGTTAAATTTGCAAATGCAGGAAGAGAGAGAATTTGATATAAGGAAATATCATATAGACTTACTTTTATGGAGGGAAAAACTCATTTACTCAACTCAACATACCCAACTCTTCACATTCGCATATCATGTGGGGGCGTGTTTTTGTGCTTCTAAAATGGCTGATCACCTTCCATCGTTCATATACCTACAGTTGGAAAGTAGAAAAGTATGCAAAAACTTATTTTCAATATGTATTCTTGTGAGTTTATGATCTATAATATTGAAAGTGAATTCGATTATTTAAAAACAGTTTGAGGGAAAATCAAATCAGAAGAAAAATATTTTAGTTTAAAAATTAGGAGAAGGGAGAGATGGAAATAAGAAAATATCTTAGTTGACTTACTTTCCATTCAGGGAAATACTCATTTCCCCATTACCCAGGCTTTCACCTTCAAATATGATGCGGGGCGTTCTTTTCGTGTTTCAATAATAGTGGAGCACCTTGAATCGTCAAGGTACCTAATGTTGCAAAATACACAATATATAATAAAACTTGCCTTCAATATGTATTCTTGTGTGTTTATAATCTGTAATATTAAAATCGTAAAAGATTATTTAGAAACGAACTTTGAGTGATCATCGAATATGTAGATATAGTTAAATTTGCTAATAAAGGTAAAATGGAAGTGGTATAAAAGAAATGATATATTTGACTTACTTTCATGAAGGTAAAAACTCGTTTAGCAATTCCTTTGCTTTTAACCTTCGCTTAAGATGTGAGGCGGTTTTTCGTGTTTCAGTAATGTCATCGTTAAGGTACCTAGTGTTCAAAAATACAAATTCTGCATTAAATTTATCATCTACAGGTATTATTTTGATTTTTTTGATCTACAATATTAAAAGTGAATAGTACAATTTAGAAACGACGTCCTGGAAGAAACTCAATACCAAAGAGAGGTATACAACCTTGAGAGAGTGCTTAAAAAAATAATAATATTTTTGACTTACTTTTGGGAAGTACAATATTCATTTACTCATTTTCCAGCATTTTACATTTGCTTAAGGTATAAGAGGGCTTCTCGTGTCTCAGAATTGCCTGAGAAGCGTGAATCGTTATGGTGCCTAGTGTTGAAAAATAGAAAATGAGCGTATTTTCTGTGTCAAATTTATATTTTTGTACTTTTCTCTTATGGTATTAAAACTCAATAAGATTATTTATGAAAAGTCCAGTAGGAATATCATTATCGGTAATTATGCTACCAAATATAGCCACGAGCGTGCTGGAAGGAAAGGAATAATATTTTTGACTTACTTTTCGCAAGCGGAATACTCATTAACCAATTGCCCAGCTTTCACAATTACATAATATTTGCGGCGGCTTATCGTGTTTCAATAATGGAAGACAATCCAGAATCGTGAAGTTGCCTAGTGTTGAGAAATAGACATTGAGTATTCAAACTTGTCTTCAGTATGTGTTCTTAAGTTTTAATTATCTATAATATTAAAAATTAACAAGATTAAATAAAAAAAATAGGGAACATCGAATAAGAAGAAAAAATTGTTAAGTTTATCAATATAGACTGAGAGATATGGAAATAAAGAAATAATATATTTGACTTACTTTTAGGAAAGATAAGACTTGATTCTCCATTACCCAGCTTTTCATATTCACATAAGATGTGTAGCGGCTTTTCGTGCTTCAGTAATAGGGGACCACCATGCATCGTTAAGTTACCTAGTGCCTAGAATTACACAATGTGCATTAAAACATATCATCAGTATGTAACTAGATCTATGCATAACAATAGAAAAAACTCTATTCTTTGTCTATTGTTTTGTCATAGGTGAATATGATTCTTTTGAAACTAAGCCCTGATGGAAAATCACTTACAAAAAATTGGTAGTTCAGCATTCTGACAAGAAAACTGGAAGAAAAGAACATTTTTGACACCCTTTTTGGAACGAGAAAAATTATTTACCTATTTCTCTGTTTTGTCGACTAACATATAGATAGAAGTAGAAATAAGGTTCCGAAGAAGAATTGTGGGAAAATATGTTCAAACAGAAGAGAAAAATATATAGACTTGGAAGAGAATAGGTAAATGTTGGAAAGATTATTCAAGAAAGCAGAATGATCATTACCTTTTTCTACCATTAAAATATTAATTACAAGGTCAGCAAAGTGAATATCAAAAGATATCACTTTTACAATAGCAGATTGCTAATAACATTTTCATGGGGCTGATTGAGATGCCCCAGACGTGGTTGTGGCGCATTGAGTTTGCCACAGGTGCAGGTGGCCCCGTGCCTCCCCCTAGACGCCTCCGCGAGTGGTCGGACGGGAGGCGGGGCTCGTGGGCGGTGGGCGGGCGGGCGGGTGGGCGCGGGGGGGCGCCGGCCGTGGCCGCCCAGGACGGCCATCGCCCGCGGGGCGAAGGGAGGGAAGGGTCCAGAGGGCGGGTGCGCGTGGGTGGGGGCGGGGGGCGGCAGGGCGGGGGGCGGGCGGCGGGGAGGACGGGCGCCGGGGGCGCCGGGCGGGGCCCCCCGCGAGGGGACCTGTGGGCGGGGGCGACGGCGGGAGGGCCCGCGGGGGCCCCCCGGTCGAGGGGCGCGCCGGCCGCCGGGCATCCCCCCCGACTCCCGCTAGCCGAGGGAGGGCGGGTCGAGGACGCGGCGTCGCGCCTTCGCCAGCGACGCCGTCAGGCCGACGAGGGCGAAGATCACCAAGGCGGAGCGGGCGGAGGGGGGCGGGGGCGGCCGGGCGAGCGCCCGACGAGCGAGGGCGCCGCCGGGAGCGCGGAGGGCGAGGGCGGTGGAGATACCGCGGGGGCCAACATATAAGGCCCATTCACAATGCAAATATAAACATAACCATGGCGTTAACAGGAAAGTTAGGACTATGTTCATAAGCGGTCGTATTCACAATGCGTTCGCATAAGCTTAACACGTAAGACGTGAACTTAAAATCTTGCAAGCTTCTGTAGTTATACTGATGTCAAAAATAAGAAATGGACCAATACGTTAACTAAAAATCGAGTATCGAATTAACTAGTGAACTAACACACCCCATGGCAAGATTTCTACCCCCCTGTCCAGGACACGGTCGATATCTCGAAATCTATTCTCACCACCAACCAATAGTAAATCAGCCAATTGTTTGATTAATTTTTTTGTTTCCGGGCGCGTGAACGTCTTTGGTTATTAGTCCTGTTAGAGTAGTGAATGTTTTTTTCGGGAGATGGCAGTGATCTTCCCTGGCTGGATGGCGAGAACCGGCGCCGACCTACCGTCGGCTAGTGGGGTTTCTCCCTAACCAGGACTCTCCCACCAGTAGGGCATCGCCCCAGCCGGGACAAGCGCTAAGCTCCCGACTGGTCTCCCGTAATAAGTGGTAGTGTAGAGCATGTTAGTTCAAGTGTGTGTAAGCGGAGAGGATAGGACAAGGGAAAGGAAGGACAGATTGGGTGCGATCCGTGGCCAGTTTGTTGGGTACTGCTCCGGATTTCGCCTGGCTTTGATATTTTCGTGTATTCGGGTGCATCAATTTCTTTGGTCATTATTCCCGTTAGTTTAGTGCATGTTTTTTGTCGAGAGATGGCGGTGATCTTCCCCCGCTGGATGGCGAGATCCGGCGCCGACCTACCGTCGGCTAGTGGGGTTACCCCCTAACCAGGACTCTCCCACCAGCGGGGCATCGCCCAAGCCGGGAAAAGCTCTAAGCCTCCGACTGTTCTTCCGGAATATGTGTTAGTGTAGTGCACGTTAGTGTAAGTGTGTGTGTAAGGGGAGAGGATAGAACAAGGAAGAGGAAGTACAGTTCGCGCGCGTTTCGAATTATCCTCCAGAGAGTTACCGAATTCGACCTTGCTAAAAAGCTAGTATTGAAAATCCCGCCACCGTCAAGACTCGAACCTAGGATCTTCCGGTCAGATCTGCTGCAGTGATCACAGCCAATTGAAACTTGTAGGGCCTATCGATAGAGCCACCCATCAACCTCGCGCTGCTTTCATAACGGATTTGTCGCCTTCGCGCAACCATACGAAAAGCCGGCACGATGTTGAATTGAACTCTTCTTTGTACATGTCAGAGTGTTATAATTGTGAGTACAGAATCTGTATGCAATTACATACTGTATTTAACCAAACACATTAAAGAAACTGAAGTATAATTCTGCCAAATGTTTCTAGGATGATGAGGAGGTAAATGATTAAAATACATTTGTTACATGGTAGAAACACTTAAATTTTCATAAAAATTAACAGTTATAAGTACTTAAAATACGAGGAAAACATGATATCTTGAATTCTTTCGTATCTGGAATATTTATCTCACATTTGCAACGGTCCTTTTGGTTTCTTTAAGAGTAAGGCAAATGCGGTTTAAGTTGACTACAGCGTTACATTTTTTCTACGTTTATACAGAAAATTCTTGCAATGTGAATGCGATATGTATATAGAAGTCTCATAAATGTGTTCACATTACTGACGGAGTTGTGATGTGATGTACATTACCGTATAACAATACTGGATTGCAAACAATATTTGCTGGTGCACAAAGCAATGCTTCATTAATAAACGTTTTTGGGTCCCGGAACGCGTAATAAATTACCTGTTTTTAAATAAATATAAATATATATTTATGGTATTATCCAGTAATAAATCCGAACGTACCGGAACGCCTTTGCGTCTCATTCCTCGTGAAATCAAGCCTTGGTAAAAAGTATTAGTTAATTCAAAATTTTACAGTATTGTAAATATTTCTGTTAATTTAGGTGAGATTAATCGAAGATTTTCTGACTCAATAATTGCAGTGTGGGTTAAGTTATTAAATAATTTAATTTGATAAATAACCTAAATGAAGTATATGTTTGCAGAAAATTGTCACCACTTCCCCGGAGAATATGGTTAAATTTGACGCATGTATCTTCCGTTTTCATTATGAAAATAATAGATTATTATAATATTTAAAAGATGAAAAATTGTAAAGGATTGGTTGTTTTTTAAACTATAATATATATTTTAATACACATTTGCTATAACTTAAGATCTACTCCTACGTTTTACGATAATTAATCTTTTTCTATGAAATGTAATTTTCTATATTTAAATACATAATGTTCTTTTCATCAATGAAATATATAAAAATTACTCTTTTGAGTCGTGCTCCATGTCAAATAAGGGAAAAGCGAAATTAAGTAGAGTTATAGGAAAGAAGTAGAACTATTCCTTAATAGTGTTCCAATATAGACAGTTTAGTAGAGATAAAGGCGATATCATTTTAAAGGGCACAAAATTTAATGTTTACTTTATTTGTACAAATTGTATTACAAACTTTCGAAAATATAACATTAAACACTTGCTCAACTTCGCAGTTTAAAAACTCGGACATATTTGCTATTTCCTTTATTTTATCTGAGCTCACGGAATCGATATTTTAATGAAATGTAACATTACAATTCCCTTTATATTTGAGATATCGTGTTTTACAATTATTTTTAAATTACGGTTGTGGGATGGTCGTTTTTAAATTACATTATTTTTACATACTAAAAAAATTGAATAACAAACATAATACCTTCGGAAACCAACAATAACCATCGAATAGTTTTTACCGTTGGTTTGCCAGTAAATACTTGGTTACAAACGAAACAGATTCCCTTATAACTGGTAGTAGACAAGTAAATTTGTAGAAAAATGAGAAAAATTAAAGGACCAAATGTATTTGCAATAAAAGTACGAATATAATAGACACCCTTTGTATTGTTTGCTTGAGGTACAAAAAACTTTTAAATGATGTAACAGTTAAAAATTTATACAAGGAGAGTTATTGTGGGTTATTCTTTCGTTTAGTTTCCGTATTGTCTAAATACTTCCTACAGTGTAAGCAGAAGCCCGATCCGAAACATTTCTTAAGAATACCACGGGTACTGGAATTCTCGTCATGAACAGAAAATAGCTTCAGATTCGCGACAAGATGTGTTTGGAATAGTCATCAGAGTTAGCGGTGAACTTAAAGCTTCAACTATTTACTGAACAGAGAGGGAGAAAGTAGGTCCTGGGCCAAGAAACGTTGTCTGGGCAATACCTCAGACCATACAAACTTGATAGAAAAAGTATTTGGAGTAGTCTGCTACAAAAGTTAAACGAAGAAAATAATTTCTTTGTAGATATGTTTCAGAAATAGGAGATTATAGTTTTAGAAATTATGCGAAATACATATGTAAATACCATATTTATTTTCTTTTAGCAAAACCTGAAATCATATGTCCACATACTTTTGTTTACTATATAGTTGCACTTTTTTGGTTTTCTAAAGCAATGTAAGATGTTTATATGAAATTCTTCCTTTTCAGATATCATAATAGTAAAAAGGAATCCGCATTCACAAAATTTATGGATGTTTCAATGATAAAGTGATAATATTCCACTCGTATTATTCATTCTTATGTCAGAATACTTTTGCCCATTGTTAAAGCGATCAGAAAAAAAATGTAAACAGTAAATCAAACAAAGTTATCTATTAAATCCAAGAGAGACGTTTAGAGCTTTAATGTGTTTCGTTACACCAGTATGTATATGTGAATGGATATGAGCGTTGTGTATAGAAGAGCAATTAGCATCGAACGGCAACTTCCTATGGTTCAAGAGGGTCAAATCAATACCTTCTATAGAAGGTAATAGAAGGTATTGGTCAGATTCGCTATGAAAGGAGCGCGGCTGATGGGCCGCAGTACCTGTCCGCCCCACCAGGCAGCTCCACTTATGCTCGCCCTCCGCACTCGCGACGCGACGCCGTGCTGGCAGGGCGCGGTGCCTGTGGTCGCCCCGGCCCCTCTCCGGCGCCCCGCCCCCGCGGCCGGTCGCTGCTGCCTGCCGGGCGACAGCGCCGGTTCCAGCGCTCAGCGCGCGCCCAGCCCACCCAACCACACGACGTCGCAGTCGCCAGTGGCGATCGCCCGACAGTGACGACACCACCTCGGGTCCGGGAGGTCGCGGGCCGAGTCCCACCGCCGCCGCCCGGTCCGGCCCCTCGCGTGTTTGGGGGCCCCCTCCAGCACCCCTTCGCCCCCCCGTCTGGGGCCAGCGCCCGTCCCGGCGCCCCCGCCGCCGGCCCCGTCTTCCGCCTTGGCGCCCCCGGTGGCCGCCGCCCCAACTGCGCACCCGCCCTTTTCTGTTTGGGCGGAGCGGTGGGGCCCTTCCCCTCCCGCGGGCGACGCCCACCGGAGCGGCGGGCGACCGGCCTCGCCCCGCGCGCCCGCCCGGCAGACCACCGCCTCACCGCCCGGCGTCCTCGCGGGTGGCATCATGGGGGCGGCGTCCCTATCCCCCATGGCTTCACTGGGGACGCATCGCCTCCAGGACTGATTCTTTGTGTCCTGGAGGGCTCAGGCCCAGTCCTTCCCCGAGTCCTCTTGCCTTTGGCACCTCGGGGAGACGGTCTTTCTCCGCGCTCGCCTGCCGCGTGCGCCTTGGGCTGGCTTGTCCAAGCTTCTGTTTCTAGGAGACGTTCTATAATACATTTTGAATAATCATAATTATGATCCGCACGACAGTAAAATATTGCAATAATGCATTTTCCAATATTTTGTTATACGTAAGGATATAATTAAAATTTAAAACATTAATGTAATGCATTGTAAAGAGTTCCATATAATAAAAAAATGGATATTGGAATTAGCGAATAGGAGCGCAGAGATTGGGTGACAAATCAAAAGTTGGTACAAATGACCAAACAAGAGGAAATAAATCTCGGTCACGTCATAAAACAGTAGACATTCGAGTGAAATTCGCTTACTGTTGCTTCAATGGGGCCCTGAGGAGGGAGCGGAGTAGTACACGAGGGTGTCGCGTTGTGCACCGTGCTACGTTGATAAATATTTGGAATTTAGTAATGGAATTTAACGTTAAACTCAATAAAGTAATTATCAGAATTTAACGTTAATCTCAATAAAGTCTCATTTAATAAAGAGAAACATTTTTGACATATTAATTCCATAGTTGAAATTTAGACATTATAAGGGTATTTTTGAGTGTGGAGAACGACAAGTTGCTGAACGGAGCCTGTATAGAAAAGATGATGGCAGTCAAAATGGCGGCAAAAACCAACTAAAGGGAAGTGTAAATTTAAAAAGAATACTATATAGGAATGTAAAAGGCCTAGGATCTGCTTAACGTTTATATATAAAAGTAATTCAACTAACATATGACTTTCTTTTTCAAAATGCCTAAGAAGTTACCACGAAATGTGCATTCTCCATACTCTGTACATTGTTTCAGAGACTCTGTAACCGAGTAATGCTAAATGTATACCCTGAATATTACAAAACTGTACCTTCTGAAATGCCTAGGTCTAATCTTCAGAGAAATTTTTTATTAAAGCAAAACTTGCTGTATTTTGTGTTCCACGTGAGTAATGATTTTATTAGAATAAAAGGCACTTTAGTTTTGACTACCTAAATTTTAAAGAAAGTTTTCTTAAATTGCCCCATTATTAGAAACTAATACTAATGCAACCGATTCAAATACAGTAGTTACACAAAAATAATTAGTAGATGACTTGCTGGACTTGTTGCCCACCCAATTTTGATTGTGTTGGTGGATCACTGAGTTTATAAAGAGAAAACGTATCGGAACGTAACCTATAATTCGCTTTACGACACCCTGTTAAAGCATTCGTTAAAGAGAATCCTGTTCGTCTGTATGCAAATCCGCGACCCGGTTTAACAAGCATGTTAGGAGTGGATAACCTGCAAAAAACAGCGAAACGAACAATGTTTTATCCAGTCGCTTAATTGAAAACCCGAGCGATCCGGTCTGTAATGCCGTTGGGTCCTGACTATATTCTTAAAAAAGTTGCTGACTGGGCGGTTGTTGCAGAGATACACAAACCAATTACGCGGCGGAGGCGGACGCGGACAGCAGAATTAGACCGTAATGACTCGGGGGAAAGCCTGGACGTTATCGGGGAGCTTTATCGGCATACGGTGTCACGCCTCATGCGAAGGTGTTGCACTGGGAGCGCGTCAATCCTGCACAGGGTACGTGGTTTCCCGGGCTCCAGGAGGAACTCAGATACAAAATAACACAAGTTGAATTACACTAGACCCCTTTCTTTACACTTTGCTACTGGTTGTCTGCAGATGCAAAAATGCTAATGAACAATGCCACACAAAATTGTTTTCCAAAAAGTAGCTTTCACACTGCTCAATAACAATAAAAACAACAACAACAACAGCAAACAAAACACTTTCGAATAACACAGCAATAAATTAAATAATATAACAAAACTTTTTTTTTCTTCTTGCTCTGTATTTCTGCCGGTATTTCTAGGTTGTTGACATAAGATTTCTATAATTTTGTAAGATGAACCATCTTCACGACTTATTGTCAATACTCTTTCGGTATAGGTATGTTAGACTGATAAGAAAAAATGAGTTTGGCAAGCAATAATTGGTACTGTGTTGTGTATGAACTCTTCCTGAATACTGCATTAATGCTCATAATATTTAATACTTCATTAACATAATATATTGCGTGAACAGTATAACATTTATCTACATAACAAGAATATGAAAACAACTGCTGTTGCGTAATGCAATCGGTTAAGCAAATATGTAATGTCGGTCGATGAATGATTCTTCCTTGGAGCCTTGACGTCATTTGTGTTCTAAGCAGTGACGCACCGTGTGTGAGATTTCAGTGGGTCCGCGCAGTATAAATGAAAGGCTTAATGCTTGAAGGTGTTAACTCGGTTTTTAGTTTTGTCGTCAAAACGACAATTCTATGAGTTTCCTCTTAGTTAGTTTACCACTTTTGGTGAAAATCACAATATTTGTCATATAAAAAAAGAAATAATTTCCAGTATTATAAAAAAGTTCCATGCAAGTTTACTAAGTCTCATATATATTCTTTGGCCATTTTCTGAGTTGACACCTTGCACTAAGCCCTTCAAATGTAGGTGGAATAATACAATCAAATATTTATATTTTTCAGACAAAATCACACTGTTTAAATGGTTTGGGATTTTTTCTGAGTTCCAGTGTCTTAATGAATCCTCTTGTATGGTCAGTGGCGTCATAATTTTCTTTCAGTTTTTGCTGGCATCGGAATGTAGTAAAATAGATAATATCGTGGATAAATGGTACGATGATGGGTGAGGATATATGATACCAGCCTGTAAGCTTTATAACAGTAACTGACAATGAGTGAATGATTTTAATGGCTGAATGTTATGATGTGAATGATGATGGAGCAGGGGAAAAATGATGTGCCGGAGTAACGGGAAATATCAAGAAACCCTGTCGCAAACATCTGATCCATCACATAGTCTATATGGTCCATCTCTTGGATCAACAGGGATTTGAACCATAATTTCATTGTAAAATAACACATGTAGAACTAGTAATGGCCTCTAATGTACTAAATTGTAAGTGTAATGCTTTTTAAGTAATAATATTGGTACCTCGTCTGCTCACCGTATTGTAGAATGATGAAGGACAAAGCAGAAGACAGAAGAACACAGGTGTAAAGCTACATCTTTACAAAAAGTGCATAATGAAATGTTTTATAAGGTTTTTGTCTAGTTTAATGCTACATTCACCTGTCGTGTGGAATTTTCTTGCGGCCCAGGAGAAACAAGATGCCAAAATATCACAAATCTTGAAAATTACATCTTCTTTTGAGTCAGCGATGTTTTTGTCCGTTTTGTATTGCTTTGTTTTCTCGCTTTTCCCGGCTGCCATTTATCTGCACTTTAGAAGCCTGTCTGGACTCCGTGCGGTAACAAAGTTCCCTTGGGTACAATTCTAAATGAAAAATTTCCTGGTGCTCCTTGAATATTACGCCGAGATAGTTCTGAGAACCATTTCTGTGAAGTATCTATGTCAGTGGCAACTATTGCTCCATTACGATTTCTGTGGTATTGGTTTACGAGCAAAAAACTATAACAGTTTTTCTGTGCTTCCAAAATCTTCCTTTAATAGTGCTTCAAACAGTAGGCAATCTCTACTGCAGTGTAATCTATAACACCTAAAATTCACATTGTAAATAAAATTCAATATTTTGATACTCATATTTTGATACACATAACCTATAATGTGCTTGACTGTTCTGATTCTATTTATCTCTATGAGATTCAAATCCATCGCTTTCCAGAGCAAAAATTCAAACTCTCTTCAGCTTTAAATAATTTTAATCTTGAACAAATTCAAAAACAGTTTTCAGAAGGAAGTACGAGTAACTTGGTAATCCGTCCTCTCTTATTTATTTCCAAGCACTGGCGGCTGGTGCGCCCACAGACTGGAGGTTGCACCTCCATCATATGTCGGAAATGTATTTTCCAAAATTCAAAATACGAATATATAATAATTATGCCAAAAATTCAAATTAATTGAAACTGAGTTAAATAAAAGTCTATACTGTAATATTACTTCCATAATTTTATGCATAGTGTCCGTGTCAGGTATATATATATAAAAAAACAAAAACAAAAAAACTCCCATGTAATAAAATCTATTTTCAAAGATAAATAAGCAATAAATTTTGGCTCTTATTACTTCCTGCCGCGACAACATGGACGCGATAATTTGAATAATTGTATTTCCCACTGAATTCTAGAAGACGTGCACAGAAAATAAAGTTACATTTATGTCCAGAAGCAAAACAAGGGGCCATCTCAGCATTTGCTCAATGGATCAGGGAAACTGGACGAAAAAGCTGATCAAGATGGGAGTCATTGACCCGGAAGCTGTAGTACAATAGTTGTTACAGGTTGTTTACGCGCTCATTTATACAGTCCAAATGGTAATTAATGCATTATGTATCATTGTTAAAAATAATGTTACTTTTCTTGTGATGCTCAGTATAGTTCTAATTGTATAGAAACAGTTATGCAGCAGAAACGATTTCACTCGGGATTTAAACTTTTCTATTGAATTTAATCGTTTAATGTCATCTGGCAAAGTGTTGTAAAATAATGTACATGTATTGTATGTGATTTTTTGTAATGAGCTGTTGATACTGTCGCCTGATGAATATGATTTCTACGTCGAGTGTTATAGTAATAGACTTCGGCATTTTTTGAAAATATATTCCCGCCCTTAAGCAAGTCATTTTTTACAAAAACCACTGATTCGTAAATAAAAAGACGCGGTAATGGTAGAATTCCTAGATTAATGAAGATAGGCTTACAAGAATCACGTGGGTGGGATTTGGTTATTATTCGTATAATTCGTTTTTGTAATCTAAAAGTCTGGGAGCTATAAGATGTATTTCCCCAGAATATTATGCCATATCTCAGGCGTGGAATGAACATTCGCGAAGTATACACAACGAGCAGTGAAGGCCGACTGACCCTGCAAGAATTCTGAACGCGTAGCATAATGAACTTAATTTTGTGTTCAATTCATTTAAATGGACGTCTCTAAGGTTTGACTGAATTGAGAGACCTAAAATTTTGTTGCCTTAACATCAGTCAATCCAATCCTCTTATTTATTTCCGTCCTTATTCATTTATTTCCAAATCCGTCCTCTCTTATTTATTTCCAAGCACTGGCGGCTGGGGCCGGTAACAGACTGGAGGCTGCACCTCCATCATACGTCGAAAATGTATTTTCCAAAATTCAAAATACGAATATATAATAATTATGACAACAATTCAAATGAATTGAAACTGAGTTAAATAAAAGTCTATACTATAATATCTTACTAATTTTATGCGTGTGTGTCCGTGTCAGGTGATATGCCTTCCGCGCACGTGGTTATGACTTTGATTTCCACTGGGCACTTAAGTAATGGGCGCTTTGTTAATCTCCGAGACTCCCTCGGTCGCTGCACAGCGCCCGACAGCGCCACTAAACTGGTTGCGCAACCGAAAAGGCTGCATTTTCCTCGTGTTAAACCGAACGACCAGAGAGTAAACCAGTAAATCCAGTAATACAGTCAATGCGTGATGCAATATCTGGTAAGGCCCCAGACACCGGGGAGAGCGCCAGTTGAACGCTCTTTGGTTTGAGTATACATCGATACTGCTGCAATATCCTGAATATTGAATGTCATTTAAAAACGAAACTGTATATTCCTAAGATATTATAAGATCTTTTTCCATTATCTGGGGGTTGTGCAACCTATAAAACGAATACTAAACCAATAATAACGTATACTAAGTTTCGTTGTGATGACATTAATTCCCAGTTTAAGAGTTAAGCCGGAACACGAACACACATGTGTGCATATCGATCTATTATTTTATTTATTAATATTTTCGGCAATAATTTATTCATATTTTGGGTCCATTTGTGAAGCAATGTTTTCACCGAGAGTGAGTTAAGGAGTAATATTACATGTAATAATAGTTACATTTATTCAAAATTGATTATATCATAAACACGTATATTTTTGCACATATTTAGGATAAATGAAAAAAATAAAGTTTATTTGAAAAGCTGTAGCTTGCCTGGTAACTGGTTTCATACAGAAGTTGTAAGAAATTTCATCGTCTCTAAAACTGACAACAGGACTTTTCTATAGGACTTAACTAATAGAGTTATAGAGAAAACGCGAACAAGGTCAGAAAAAATTCCGGGAATATAGGGCCTCTCGGATTTAGCACGGGATCCAGGAGATCGAAAACGTGGGTTTTTAACTAAGCCTGGGTACATACTACATACTAAATAAAAAGTTTTTATGATCATTTTGAAGGTAAAATGTACTTGCCGACTGGATTAAAAATAAATCTAAAATATTAAAATTTCTTGTGTATTCAAGTCAGCAGCTTTGCAAAACCCATTACGTTATGAATACGAACCATTGGCTTACTTCTCTTTTTTAACGTAATGACATTATTAATTTAAACTTTCACATTAAAAAGTAATTTCCCGATCCCATAACAAATATATACAGAGACAAGTTAAGTTTAAAGTTAAAAAATAAAAGCTGGGAAATTCACGTATAGTCCACATTCTTCTAGGCAAAACTCTTCAACGTTCAATGCATTAATTCTATCTTTAAATATTCTCTCTATTTTTCATTACTGTATCATTGAGCAATCACATTCATGACGAAAAACAAGAAAAAAGAAGACAGGCAATAAGGAAAAAGTTGCAGTATCGTACTTTCCTCATTAGTTGCCCCCCTCCCCTCCACTCACGGACCGCTGTAACCTCTTTAAAGAGAAATAAGAGTTCCGTGAATCAGAAAGAAAATAAATAGAAAACGACACAAAAAGGCAAAGTAGAGAGAGAAAAAACGAGCAGGAAAGGAACGAGCTCGAAAAAGCGGGCATCGAGCGGTGCGCGATTTATGCTGCTTCGTGCTGGGTGCGTTGCGTGAGGAGGTGGGGGTAGAGGCGATGGCGCTGGGGGTGGAAGCTAAGGAGGCTGTGATGGTGACGGAGATGGGCACATGGATGAAGGCAGGGACAGAGGGGGAGTAGAAGTAGTAGAAGTTACATTAGTAGCTGTGTCGATGGCGGTAGAGGAAGGAAGAACTGGAGGCTGCGGATGATTGTATAGGTGAGTAGAAGGGAGTTGTGATGGTGGTACCAAGAAGGAGATATGACAGGGGTGTCGTGGATGTTGGGGTGGATTGTGTTGAGAGCGATGGGAGCGTGTATGGCGGTGGAGAGGCAAATGCAAGGATGATGGTGATGGTGGAAGTGGACAACAGAGATGGTTGAGGCGGGGAAGAGGGTGATAATGGGGGGAGCCCCAGGGTAGGCGCGGGGCCTGAGGCTAGAATGGATGCAGGGGTGGAGTGTGGGTTGCGAAGACGGAGACCGGTAGTGGGGAAGGGCGGCAAAGACGAAGGTGATGGCAGAGGTGGAGATGGTTGCGGTCGAGGGTGGCGGTGAAAGCTAGGAGGAGACGATGGTGATGACGGTGTCAGCGGGCGGGGTCTAAGGCAGAGGTGCGGTGCGGGTGACGGAGGCGGAGGCAGTGGCTGTAGCGTTGGCGGGGGCAAAGACGAGGGTGGTGGCGTTGGTGGAAGTGGGCAGGTACCGCCGAGAAGGTTGAGGTTGGGAAGAGGGTGCTAGTGGTGGGAGCCCAAGGGTAAACGCGGGGCCTGAGGCTGGAGTGGAGGCAGGGGTGGAGTGTGGGTTGCGGGTTGGGAAGACGGATACGGGGCCGGTAGCGGGGACGGGGGGCAAAGGCGAAGACAGTGGCAGAGGTGGAGATGGCTGGAAACGAGGGTGGAAGTGAAGGATGAGGGGTCGTTGGTGGGGCGACGTTTGAGACAGGGCAGCGGTGAGGGATTTCGGAGGTGAACACAGCGGCGATAGCGTTGGCAGGGGGAAAATTGAGGCTGGTGGCATGGAGGCTGCGGCTTAGGAGGAAGTGATTCCGGTGAGAGGGTCAGGACAGCGGGGTCTGAGGCAGAGGTGAAGTGCGGGTTGTGGAAGCAGACGCAGTGGGGAGTTGGGTGGCGTTGGAGAAGACTGAATCCAAGGAGAGGGGTTGCGGTGGTGGGACCAGTGTGGGCGGGGTCTGAGCCAGGGGTTGCGGAGGCGGAGGCAGTGGCGAGGGCGATGGCGTTGGAGAAGACTGAATCCAAGGGGAGGGGTTGCGGTGGTGGGGCCAGTGTGGGCGGGGTCTGAGCCAGGGGTTGCGGAGGCGGTGGCAGTGGCGAGGGCGATGGCGTTGGAGAAGACTGAATCCAAGGGGAGTGGTTGCGGTGGTGGGGCCAGTGTGGGCGGGGTCTGAGCCAGGGGTTGCGGAGGCGGAGGCAGAGGCGAGGGCGATGGCGTTGGAGAAGACTGAATCCACGGGGTGGGGTTGCGGTGGTGGGGCCAGTGTGGGCGGGGTCTGAGCCAGGGTTTGCGCAGGCGGAGGCAGTGGCGAGGGCGATTCAAGGAGACTGAGGCGGAGGTGGAGGCAGGGGGAAGCGGGGGCGAAGGGGGTGGGCGGCTGCTCCAAATCACGGCGCGCACGGCGGCCGACGCGAGGGCCGGTTGGCCTCGCTAATTAAATAACATCTTCTAAATGGAAGAGCGCCCCAGCTGCGGAGTGAGCGCCTCGCGGGCCGAATGCCGATTCTCCCGGGCAAAAAACATAACGCCGAGCACGTTGCACAAACATTCTCGAATGCCGGAGTACACGGTAAATTTATTTTCTTCCCTTTTTATTTATTTTTACTTCACTGTATTCGCGTTTTGTGAGTATTTGCGCATTGTAAAAATTTCAAAAAATCAAGAAATTTAATAAATATATTACTAATAATTCTTTTGAGAAAAATCAGTAATTAAATTCATCTTATGAGGATGTAAACTATTACCAATCATACGTATGAAATGGAATGCATGAATATGAATGAAAAAATAGAATGCATTAATTGAGAATTGCATTGAATAGGGTAGAATTACATTTGAAATCCTCATTATGTTAACATTCTATATGTTTCTTTTACGTGTAGTTCAAATGTTTATAGTCTTTCATTCGTATTTTTAAATTACATTTTTCATAACATTGGACGTTGAAAGAAGTCATGCCATTTGTGAAATCGAGGGAATACGGAGATGTTAAATGGACGGCTCCACGCAAAAGTAAATGGCATCTCGCCCCTTCAGCGGAGACGGGAGGGGAAGGTTACACGTGTGCCCCCCTCTTTCCTGGAAGATGACCATAGCAGTAGATTTCTATGGCCTTCCACAGTGAATGACGTTAGAAGTCATCCTGAGCGATAAATGATTGTGTGTGGGATGATGATTCACACGTTATAAGTTTTATATGACGTGCTAATCATGTTCTACTGGGAATAAGGATTTGCAGTTTTCTGTTGCGCGTAAGCATGATCGAAGCACCTGCATAGCCAAGACACTACGTGCACCCGAACACCTTCAAATTTTGGGCACGGTTAGACTTCCCAACTACTACGTGTAACTCTCTTCCATTCTACTCTTGTAACCCTCTTGGATAGAGCAGGGGCTTGGGATATTTCAGTTCGCGTGTGCGATACATCTAGGATGTGGGTTTGAAAGTAGCATAAAGTATGTGCGTTGTGTGTTGGGGTGTACTATCACACCGCATATCACCCTATAATCTTAATCCTCCCCTTCCCAGTTAAGTCTAAGATAAGAACAGGTGGGCATTGTAACGGCTTTCGGGCCGCAGCGCCAACTAAGGTGCACTAGACTCTCTTCTTCTAATACAGGTCCAAACACAATAGCCCCAGGGGCATCGATTGTACAATATAGTGCACGAGCAGTGATTGATAAGGGGTCGTGAACTATATCATCGAGGTGGAAGGGGAGGCTTGCAGTTTCCATCAGACGAACCAGTCTCTGCTGCTGGAGGGGAAGAGGGGGCCCCTTAAGCACTGAAAGGTGGAAGGACGTCAAATAGATACTTTACTTCGCTGGTGTACAAGTATGCTGCTGCTGTGCGGCTTCGATTGTGTAACGGTTAGTATGTTGGATTGTTAAACCCAAGATTGCAGTTCCAACCCGAATAAAGGCGGAAAAATCCTTTATACCCATCCTTTGGAGGGAAAGCAAATCCGAATGTCCCATGTAGATTTTTTTCATATACAGGAACGAGGAAAGAACGACCGCTTTCAGCATATAGACCTTTTGTTAAGGTATTGCTCCAGCATTCGCCTGTTACTGATCGGAGAAACCACAGAAAACAGAGCAGTCGTCCTCTAGAATTATCCTCTAGATAGTTGTTGAATTCGACCTAGTTCTATAGCGAGTGTCGAAAACCCACTGACATCGCTCGTAACCTAGGGTCTCCCAATCGCAGATCCTGCAGTGGCAGTTACCCTGAATCATCTTAACGGGTATTAATTAATATTAAAATGACCCATGTCTATGATCACAAAATACATACCGGCAAACTGGGCGAGACTGGCGGTCAGAATGTGCTATGCTCCATTCCTTGAGATATTCGCATTGATAGGTATAAGAACTTTGCTGTTTTTAATTTGCACAAATAGTGTTTAGTACAAATAATGGCAAAGTTCTTATAACTTATTGTAATTTATCTCATAACGACCCATGTATCTGTTCACAAAATACCGGCAAACTGGGCGAGACTGGATCACATGGGGGTGAGAATGTGCCAAGCTCTGCCAAGCTTGTGATATTCGCATTGTCAGGTATAAAAACTGCTGTTCTTAATTTGCAGAAATAGTTCTTAGTTCAAATAATAGCAAAGGTCATACCTATCAACAGGCTGCGAATATTCCAAGAAATGAAGCCTGACACATTCTCACCCCATGTGGCACAATTTTCCCATTCCGTTTGGGAGTACTGCACAACGCATCACACCGCAACACTTTCGCTCCGGCATAGCGAGGCGTGCGCCCTTCGTGCGGCGCGGGGCGCAGGGCGGGGGGGGGGCTGGCTGCCGGGTGCTCGTCCGGGTTCGGCGGCGCGGGCGCCGCGCGCGGACCAGTCACGCGGGGACCTCCGCAAAACGACCACGAGGAGGCCACACGCGCGGTGGCAGAGACATGGCCTGTGGTAGCCGCGTTCCCATGTCTAAACGCTGGGAAGGGCGGTTTGAGAGGTGTTGCAAGAGTGGAAAGCGCCGAAGGTGGAGCGATCTCAGCCGGCGGGTGGAATGGACGTGCCAAGGGCACGAGTGCTCTTAATGTATGCTTTGAATGAAATCAGGCCTGTGCATGCTGTTTGTCTGAGGAAGACGATCATTACTCTATGTATGTTAAAGGTGGCATTAGAATGATAACTCAATTTGAAATATTCATTGACTTATCTTTTTAATTACGGTTTTTAGAATTGTTAAACACATTTTTAGTCAAGAGCAGGAACAAAATTATGTAAATTGAAGAAAAAGAGTAAAGTGAGAGAGAGAGAGAGAGAGAGAGAGAGAGAGCGAGAGAGAGAGAGCGCGCGCGAGAGAGAGAGCGAGAGAGCGAGAGAGCGAGAGCGAGAGAGAGCGAGCGAGAGAGCGAGCGAGCGAGAGAGAGCGAACGAGAGAGAGAGGAATGAGAGGTGAGAAAGAGAAAAAGAAAGGAAGAGGAACAAGAAAAAGGTTGAATCGAAAGCTGAGAGAGTGGCAAAGTAGAAGACACTGAGGGAGATTTGAACTGTACCGTCACTTGGTGAGAGTCTGTTAACTCTAACGCTTTCTGATCTTATATTGCGCTAAGTGGTTCATTGCCTCTCCAGAACTAAAATTACACTAACTGCGTTGTGTGCCTTGTTTATAATACGTCATTTTGAAAAATATGGTTCGCTACAAAAGCAGTTAGAAAGTCTGTAGGAAGAACAAGATAAAAGGAGAAAAAAATGAAGTTGGACGCTATGTTTTTGCTTCCGGAGAAAAAAAACGATTTTTTTGGGCTATTTGTGTAACGCATTTGGATGAAGCAACATCACGTTTCATGAGTATCAGTTAGCCACTCGAGTGGTGTAATTAGGGCGGTCTCCAGCTACCTTTTGGATACACGGAACAAGATATCTTCTTACTACGTGCCGTAGATTCATTTCCCTTTGGTGAATGGAAAGGCGCGTTCACTTATTACTCAACACGAAATTCCAATGCGTTCCTGCATTACATTCTAAAGCACGCCATCAAACAAATTAATTACCCAGTAGCATTGGAAGGTTCGGGTCTGAGAGCAGTTTATACTCCTGTACTATCTCATTTCTACTAGAAAACCGCACGTGAATCATGAGTTTTTCATAGCGACGAAAGCAGGGTGCAACCCAGCTTCTCAGAGATGAAGTACGACGGCACATTAAAAACAAATCTTGCTCATAACTTTTATCCTTTCCGCATCGGAGAGTAAGTAAATATTTCATACCGGGAGAGGTGGCTAGTGCATCTACTTATTTCACTGCAGTGACTCTGACCGGGAGGTCCTAAGTTCGAGTCCCGACAATGACAAGATTTTCTACACTAGCTTGTCAGCTAGGTCGAATTCAGTCGCTGTCTGGAGGAAAATTCTAGAGGCTGGCTGCTTTGATTGGTACTTTTCCGGTTTTTTTCCATCAACACCAGGCGAATGCCGGAGCACTACCCTAACAAACGGGCCACGGACCGCGCGCGATCTTTCCTTCCTCTTCCTTGTCCTATCGTCACCCTTTTCACATACTTACGCCAACATGCACTACACTATCACACATGGCAGGAGACCGGTTGGGAGCTTAGAGCTTGACCCGGCTGGGGTGATGCCCCTGCTGGTGGGAGATACCTGGTTGTGGAAAAACCCGCTAGCCAACGGCAGGTCGACGCCGGATCTGGCCATCCAGCGGGGGAAGACAGCTGCCACCTCCCGAGCAAAACGAGCACTGCACTTACGGGACTAATGACCTCAGTATTTGACGCGCCCGGAATCACTAACAACCAAGCAACCTAAACATTTCTCAGAAAAAGAAAAGATGGATGGTGCAAAGAGTGGCTTAAAGGTACTGTAGCATCGAGAGTAGAATTCTCGCGCTGAGATCTGCTCCATCCTTCTTTCGCTGGACGGGGTGTTACGTGCGATGCAATTCCATGCTGTGGCTGTGGAAGGTAGTTAAATCGACAGTAAATTGCAGCGCAGGTAATAATTTTGCAGTCACGTTCTCGGTGGCACCGGAGCAATCTTGCGCATTTTAGCATCTCGGTGGGTCACCAGTATGAGATGAAAATTCCCGAGAGCATTATAATACAGCATCGTGATGAATGTGGTCGAATCCCGAAAACAGATGAATTTGAATATCGATATCGATGTTTATAGTGCATGCGCATACGTAAATATTTATGCTTTGTGTACTCATTTATGTTGATTTATACCGTATTTATACTGTTGATTTATATCTGAAGAAAAGGGAGCAACAGAAACTATTGATATATTTACGTAATCCAGTAAAAGAGACAGCAACCCTTGTTCAGATATTGTAGAGCATATCCTTCTCCTGGAAAAGGCAGTTTGCACGGTACGAGGCATAGTGAATTTCAAGGAGTTTGGCACATTGTCAAGTAATGTAATACTATTGTTGCACACGGCGACAAGGAATCTACTGAATAGACAGCTACATGCGACTGGGGTAATAATTTTCTCGGCTCGTTCAAGATCCTGCTTGTGCAGATCGCACCTACGTGGGTTGCAACAGGAAGGATAAAAATAAGAGGTATAGAGTTCCTACCAGTATCATGTGGCTTGGTGCTGTCTCAGCCGTTTCGAGCTAAATTGCGAAAGGGATGTTGGTGGGAGTTTAAGTTTCTTGATTACCTCCCGACTCAGTGCGTATATGCAAGCTTCTGTCTTTCTCGAAACAAAAAATGGTCACGTTTGTGTTCATTAACGATTGATTTGTCTAATATTTTTTTAGTATCTGCCTTTCACTCTCGAAATCCATCAGACAATAGATGTACTGGCCACGTACGAGAGGCATTGATTCTATAAGCATATTTGGGAACGCTTTTTTTTCCACACTAGTAGTCTACATTACGTGTCGTAAACATTACAGTCTACGTTTATTGATGGATTTTGTGCCAAACCCCAAACTTTAACAGTTTCTGCCCGTTCTGTTAAATAATTTACTTTTAAAATATCTCGTAACCCCATAACTTGTGTTTCTTGCAGGCAAACATTATCATGGCATTAAACGTAAGTACGTAGTAAGGCGAGAAAATAATATTTATATCATAAATTACTCCTTCTGAATTATTTTAAACATACATTATGTATTTGGGCTTTGGGTCGATTGTCCGACTTGGCCATCTACCTAACAGTGTCCCTCATGCGTGGGCCTAGTTTAATTCTCACGTTTGGTGGTAAGAGACAAGAACATGACGTATTCCTTTCATGGTATCTAGCAATCTCCGCTTGCTTGAGATTTTTTTCGTCATACAGTCACAGAAACTGAGGCGATTTTTAAAGAACTCTATTTTGTCCCGACCGCGAATCGAGTCCGGGATCGCACCATGGGAAACAAAGTATGTTGCCCATCTTAGGTGGAAAGAAATAAACGAATCAAATAAATGTCTCGGTTAAATACGACTAAATAGTAACAAGTGACCTGACTCGCTGCAGAGGCTTGGCGATTGCAAGTACAGTCGACTCCGTTTATAATGAACATCAGGGGTCTATTATCTTTATTTCACTACATCGGAGGTTCACTGTATCCGTTGATGTCAAAATTAAATAGAATTTCTCTACAATGATTGATTTTATTAATACAGAGTTATAGCAAAATTAATTAACAGTTTGAATTGAAAATTATAATATCTTTATTTGATCTTCAATAATCAATTATATTCAATTATTTGCTGCGTACATTTTTCATTTGTAATTTCTCTAGATCCTTCCCCAGAGTTCATGCTTTCTCCATTCTTCATCTGCGTTGTCCACTGCCTCTAAGTAACGTATAGCACTTGACGCAATTCTATGCCTTTAGCGCCTTTAGTACATCTTCTTCATTGGTATCTCCTTTATCACTCATGAAGAAGGTGCCCATTCTGTTTTCGGCTATTTTCACCTCAAAGAAGTCTTCTTCGATGATGAACTTTCGCCGACGATGTTTTTTCCAAGGTGCCTACTATTGGAATTTGTGGCACTGAGGCGATATATTTTTTTTCAGGATGGAATTAAATTCCAGGACCTTATATTTCCTACATTCACTATAGCCGAGGTTCTGAGTTCACTGTAACCGAATCTTGTTGTACTCATGTGTCATATAAGTAAAACGGTGCCAGAGACTTACCTTAACTATAACGAAGAGTTCACTAATCTGATTTCTCTATAACCGGAGTTGACTCGACGAAGAGCTGAAGGCTGCCAGCTTCAGTGGCGTGAGAGTTTTTATCATACAATTGTGACTAAAAATGCATTTTTTAGCTCTCAATCTTCGTATTTTCGCATCATCAACCTTCAAATAGAAGACGATGAGAAATTACTACTCTGATCACCTGTCCTGAAAAGGGGAAGTCATAAAAACGTATGTTTTTTCCTCGTAACAAGTATGCAAATATTCTGTTTCGTCGAATGTAGACACACGGATTCTACTTCGGGGACTATTCTCAGAACTCTCTCCTAGGTTCGAGTCCTGACGGCGGCAGGATTTTCGACAAAAGCTTTTCAGCTAGGTCGAATTCAGTCGCTGTCTGGAGGAGAATTCTAGCGGCCGGCTGCTCTGATTGGAAGTTTTCCGTGGTTTCTCCGATCAACACCAGGCGAATGCCAGAGCAGTACCCTAACAAACGGGCCACGGACCGCGCGCGATCTCTTCTTCCTCTTACTTGTCCTATCCTCTCCTCTTACACACACACTTACACTAACATGCACTACACTACCTCATATTCCGGGAGACCGGTCGGGAGTTTAGAGCTTGGTGCTCCGCTGGTGGGAGAGTCCTGGTTAGGGGAAACCCCACTAGCCGACGGTAGGTTGGCGGCGGATCTCGCCATCCGGCGGGGGAAGATCACAGCCGAGAAAAAACATGCACTACACTAATGGGACTAATGGCCGAAGCAGTTGACGCGCCCGGAAACACGAAAAAATCAATAAATCAAATCAATCTCAGACCTCTCACGCCGTTACGTGTGCCCTCCTGATGTAACTGCTTCAGAGCTCCTCCCCGCCCCTTCCTCGTGCGAAAGGAGGTCGTGCTCTCCTCAATCGCACCTTGATTGGCACTCGGACACCTGCACCCGCCGTCTCAATCTCATTCCGTGCTCATTTGCGCGAGCAGGTTGGTCAATTCTCCATCCTTTATGAGTCCTCGTGATGAGGTTGGGTTCCACTCGGTTCCCTGGGCGCTGTGATTACCGCTGCAAAGAGATGACTTGCTAGTCCAATCGCTTCTCCATTCTGCTCAAAATAATATTTATGTAATCATGTAAGTATTATTTTGAATACATATCAGTCGCACATATTATTGGGAGAAGTGTAAGTGATATTACATGTAACAAGTATAAGTGAAAACTATTCTTGTAATAACGGCTGAACAAGCAGCAAAATCAGACCGACAGTAAAGAATAGTAATCATTATAGTAATGGATTATCCGATGTGTACCTAGAGCTACCCTATTTTTGAATAGGAGACCTTTGATCGAAAGGGATTGATATAGATTTCTTCTTCTTCTTCTTCTTCTTCTTCTTCTTATTATTATTATTATTATTACATTTTATTTTCTTAACTTTTACATTTCTTATTTTGTATAAATTAGGTGTTAGAAAACTCAAGAATTCATAAAAGTTTACATGTATTTACAGATACCAGTTATCATACAAAAAAGAAAAATATTACACATTATTTACACTTATTTATATTATTATATAATTTTATGGTTCTAACCCTCTTTTAAAAGTATAAAAGTTTTCTTCCTATATGGCAGCTGTATAATATAATATTTTTAGTTGATTTCATATGTTTGGGGATGACTCCAGTAGCCCATGTGACGAGTGTAGGATGCTGACGACTTTTGTTTCCAGAGACATTATTATTATAATTATTATAATTATTATTATTATTATTATTATTATTATTATTATTATTTTGAATATTCTCATCAGCACATTTTCGAAGTGACAATAAAAATATGGCGTCATCAATGTTAGTGTGTCGTCTTTTTGAAAGACATAAGCAGTCATTTGCAATTGTGTTTCTTCTATGACTTCTGCAAACACACACACACACAAAAGTATTTAGTTATTTCTGGAATGTCGAATACGTGTTCGGACAAACTCCGTACATCGATTATTTAGGTGAGATGTATCGCGTTTCCGTTTTCTTAAAACCACGAATACGTCGGGAAGAAATTGTACAGCAATACAATCCTCGGTGTATTGAATATTTAGATTCGAACATTACGTGCGGAAAGCATGTACATTGTTCGAAGCCTTTAGTTTTTAGAATCATTATTAGAATGATTTATTCACAAAAGATCAATTTCAACCAACGTAACTGGTGTAGGGATACCACTCCCAAAAACCCTGCGTAACGTATTCTTTATGTTCTTACTTCAGCATCTCTTTCAAAAAACAGCAATCACAATCATGTGGAGGAACTAAACGGAAAGTATTCTTGATGCTTCAAAGCATCACTCTTGAACACCGAGGACGTTAGTAACTTACGATTGTCCTCCCGCATGTAAAGCGAAAACACACGCACGATGAACGCCTTTCTGATGCAGCCGCAACGTTAACGGCATTCGATGGTCGAACATCGATATTTTATGTATCGGAAAGCGGGCGGTCGCAATCGCCTCGCGAGGAGATTAATGACGTCCCACGATCGAATCTCGTCCGCTGCCCGAGGCTGATTGTTTACTGTGGATTTGCATAATGAAGCGGAGACGTAAGCCTTCGGAGCGTAAACGCGGTTTGTCGGCGGTGGCGATGGCGGAGGGGGCGGCGGCAGCGGTGACTGCGACGTGTGACGGAATGATGGCGGGGTGGCGGTGGCGATGGTGACGATGACGGTGGCGGCGATGACGTGGTGGCAGTGGCGTAGGTGACGGTGGCGGCGGAAAAGGTGACAACGGAAGTGACGGTGGCGGTGTGGCGGTGGCGGTGTGGCGGTGGCGGTGTGGCGGTGGCGGTGTGGCGGTGGCGATGTGGCGGTGGCCGTGCGGCGGGGCGGAGTGGTGGCGATGTGGTGGTGTTGGCGGTGTGGCGGTTGCGGTGGCGGTAGCATGGTAGCGGTGACGAGGTGGTGGTGACAGTGGCGGGGTGGCAATGGTGGTGTGGCGGTGGCGGCGGTGGCGGTGCCGTGGTAGCGTTGGCAGGTTTGGTAGCAGTGGTGGGAGTAGCGTTGGCAGTGTGGCGGTGGCGGCGGTGGCGGTGACGGCGGTGTGGCCGTGCGGCGGGGCGGAGTGGTGGTGGTAGTGGCGGTGTGGTGGTGGTGGTGTGGCGGTTGCGGTGGCGGTAGCGTGGTAGCGGTGGCGAGGTGGTGGTGACAGTAGCGGTGTGGCGGTGGCGGTGGCGGTAGCGTGGTAGCGGTAGCGGAGAGGTGGTAGCAGTGGCGGGGTGGCGGTGGCGGTGTGGTAGCGGCGGCGGTGGCGGCGGTGTGGCTGTGGCTGTAGCAGTGGTGGCTGCCATTGCGGCGGCGGTGGTGGAGAGGACAGCAGGAGCGGCGTCCGCGTTTTGTGTCTTGATTAAACATGCTGATTCGATTCGGAGCGTTAGTTTTCTGCGCGAGACGAATGGCTCGGGCGATAGCATGCAAATGGAGATGACGTGCACCGGACCGCGTAGGATGCGCGGGCGAGCACGGGCGCCGCGCCGTTGCTGTTCTGTTTCTCTTTTCGGCGACGCGTGCGCTCGCGCGTACGGATGTTTGTTCTGTTGGCAGCCCTGTTTGTGCTGCCCGCCGGCGCTGGCCGGGACGGAGCGGGAGGGGCGGAAAGAGAGCCCGTGGATTAGGGGCAGCGCGGGATAACGTTGTTTGCGGAAATGAACGATTGTTTGGAGACCCGTTCGCACGGGGCGGTGGGTTCCTTGGTGGATGTGTACCTTTGCTGAGATGAGAGCGGATGTAAAATGAATGAGGACAACATTAAAGAGATGTGAAGTAAGAAAATGAACTTTCGGGCAGAAATTACTGTGATGAAAGAGAATAAAGTATGTGCGTGAAAGTTAGTGTATTTATTAATTAATTAATTAGTGTCAACGGCTAAGTTCATTAATCCCGTAAGTTTAGTGCATGATTTTATCGGTGGCGGCGTTCTTCTCCTGCTGGATGGCGACATCCGAAGAACTCCACGTCGGTTTGGGGGATTTTCCCAAATGGGTATCTCCCACTAGCAGGGAATTGCTCCAGCCGGAACACTTTCTAAGCTCCCGACATCTGTTGCAGTGTAGTACATGGAAATGTGTGTGTGAGTAAAGGGTCAGGATAGGACAAGGAAGAGGAAGAAAAGATCGCGCGCGATCCGTGGCCCGTTTGTTAGGGTACTGCTCTGGCATTCGCCTGGAGTTGATCGGAGAAACCACGAAAAACTACCAATCAGAGCAGCCGGCCACTAGAATTCTCCTCCAGACAGCGACTGTATTCCACCTAGCTGAAAAGCTAGTGTCGAAAATCCTGCCGCCGTCAGGACTCGAACCTAGGACCTCCCGGTCCGAGGCGCTGCAGCGACACCAGTTCATGCACTGAGCTACCGCTCCCAGTATAACTATTCGTAATTTTTCATTAACTAGGGAAATAAAACAACCCAGAGAATGAATGATAACAGTAGTTACATTCGACAATAACGACGAGTAGGTTTATAACTGGAAAATGAATGTTTAAGAGGAGTGGATTGTAGATGCAGTGACAATAAACGCCGTGACGTGTGCAGTGTGCGCGACCGAGAAACCGGGTCCGTAAAGTGCAGTGTGCGCGGCGTGGCGCGGGGGTGTTTGATTGCGTCTCCCGCTGCCTTGGTTAGCGGCGACTGACCGCCGCGTAACTCCACCTGCGACGGGATGATTTGGAATTCGTGCGCGCATGCGCTGTGCGATCGCGTGGGCTGGGCCCTAAACAGAGCGCGTCCATTCGCAGGCAAATAATTAAAGGGCCCGCAAGATACCTGGACCCTGCTGCGCGACCGCATCGCGCAGGGGTAGGCAAGCTGCTCTCTCTCTCGTGCCCTTGGCCACTCGGAGATCTCGGGATGAAAATCTGGCAGAAGTGGGCAAAAAGAATGGAAAGAGCAATGCAACGAAATCATCCAAAATTCGCAGATACTCAAGTTGATGTTGTTCATGGATTAGATACTTCACATAATCGTTAATAATTACTGTTTATTAGCATAGTATACACTTTTTATGACTTATTACACATTGAATACCAATATTTATTGATTTTATCGTATGGGTTATTTTGCGTCAACATTGGGTGTTTCCATCGTGTGTTCTTTTGTAATATTCAACCCAGATTTCCTTTGAATTACCGCAATTGTGAATTCGACCTAGACTACCCGGCGCTGATCCAGGGGACCTTCTTCCCCACCCCCCGTCGGGTCACCTCTGGCAGGGAAAACGTAAAATTTCGTTAGAAATTGCCGGATATATTTAATTTTACTGGGCACCAGCCAGAGTTCTTTTATATGCCACAAGTATAATGTCGTTTATTAAATATTTTATATACTGTAGTATATTATATATAAGTTAGGTATATTATATATTACATATTTTATTAATTTATTAATTAAGATAATTATATTAATAAATAAGTATAAATAATGGTGTAGGTTTTTGAATACTTGTTGCATTGGCATAAGAGACTCACGGACGTGAAGATGAACAGAGATAGAAACAGACATTATTGAAGAAATATTTTTTTTTCAATATAAGATACTTCATGAACGATATTACCGATTTCAGATCGATTTTCCGCCGGATTAAAAATGTCTGCACTCGTAAATATAAAAGATCATGTGAAGTGATAAAAAAATTCTTTCATCTTTTGAGATTCCATGCAAATCGCCCAAAATAAAAGGTTCACGAATTGATAAATTTGCGATAATTCAACAAATGAGTTTTAAAAGTGACAAACCTTGGTAATCTTTACTTCTGCTTAATGAAAGAAATAGGTTTAGTAAATAGTGTATTTTTACAAATCAAAATGTAAGTAAGTCAAATCAGAAAACAAACAGAGAAAGAGTAAAAAACGTTTTTTTATTGCGAAATATACGGCTCCGCTTAGGATAAATGTTTTCCTGCAAAATAAGAATAATTGATATGTGACATTTTTCTTCTGCGCCAATGGGCACCAAGGCGTCAGGTGAGAGGTTTGTGAAAGGACCAATTTCAATTGTTCGTGAATTCATTTCCATTTCATTCGTCATCAAGGTTAATGTGCCAGCAAGAGTGAATGAAATTCAGTTTTTATATAACTGAAAATCCTGGATGTTTGGACGCGGAACATGATCTGAGAAATGAAAATCAATACAAGTCAGGCAGAATCCCTACGAAATGTAATAGAAAATATTTTTTTCTATAGATTGTCCTTAATTAGATTGTCCTTTATTCAAAGTTCGAGAAAGTTATAAAAATATAAATTTTGAAACAAAATTCTATTAACTGACGAAAGAAAGTAAAATAAATCGAAAAGATACAAAATATGCCAAATATAGTGTCTTCTATAAAATAAGATGTCTCATTATTAGACATTTTACGTTTACTTAACATCTCTATTATCAGCTGATGTCTCTCACCTCCGTTATATGATTCCACTCTCTTCGTATATTCTAGGAATCTTGACCTTCGCCTCATTCCACGATTGCGCTGTGCTTCGTAAGCCCATTGCGGTCGGCAACTATCTCTTGCCGAAAGTGACTCGTAAGTCCGCGGCGACGCTTGAACTTTAGTACAAGCAGGGAGGTTTGGTGGTGACCAGATGGTGGCCCAAAGATCCATGGTTTCAAATACGGAGCTTACTTCCCCTAGCACGCAGGCATTCATACAGGCTCCTCATACTCTGATTTTCGGGTAGGTAGGGAAATGACGCGTGGCCGCAGACAGCTGGCGCCCGCGTAAGCATAATTGCGTAGCTCCGCCTCGAAACGAGCGTCTCAGCAGTAAAGGCCTGTATAATAGCTTGACCTCCGCTTTGGGGGGGGGGGATAATGCCCAAACTGGCCCTGCCCACCTCCCTTCACCCCAAGTCGGTTCAGATCGGCCCAAACTGGCCCTGCCGACCTCCCTTCACCCCAAGTCGGTTCAGATCGACCCTAACTGGCCCTGCCGACACTCCTCCACCCCCGCTAGTCTAGACCGACCTTACGGGGTCCTGCTAGCAGCTTCCTGCCCTCTCTCCTGACCGCTGTGCACTCCCGAGTGTCGCTAACCCGTCCGATGGCCGCTGCAAAGTCTCTTCCGGAGAACAGTCCTTGGCGAGGCTGGGCTACGTCAGGGGCCTATGTAAGTAACCCTACCCCAATAAACTGCTGTTTGCCATGATTGGGGTCATCCCTGTTCTTATTGCTACCTCTCATTAGCCTTAGGCCTTTAAGAGAATGGGGAACGGCTCAAAGGGCCCCTGCTTCTCTTACCGTCCTTCCACTTCCCCGCACGTGGTGACAGACGCATCCCCCATGAGAGAAAGTACTGGGAAGGAATAGGGTTTTTGAAGGCGCTACATGGTCGTTGGGGTATGCCTATCACACTGTGACACGGAAGTCAAACGTCCGTGTTCAAGGCAGGATACAATCCCGCACCCCCCACCCCTGCCACTATAACCACTAGTTGCTAGAAACCCGGGAATTTACTACATTTAAAAAAGTAGAATCTTACATCAATGTCTCAATGTACAGGCAACATTATCTCAAAATGTCTCGCCTTTTTGGCGCACTTTGTCGAACTTTGTCAACCCCTGACGCAATGCATAACGCCGCTGTGGCAGCGTGCCCCCTTCTCCCCCCCCCCCCGCCACCGCGTGGCCACTGGCGTCCGGTTCGATGGGCAGCTGTTAATAAAACCGCCTCCCCCGGCGAAGCAGAAAGCCCCCGGCAATTAAGCGATATGCAAATGACGGACCCCGCGCGCGCATCGCGGCCAGGGGTTTCAGTCAGGGGCTTCACGTTAGGGCGGTGTAGGGCGATGGCCATCCCTTGTCGTCCAGGTTGCGCCCGTTATCTCTCCCAACGAGCAGGAATTGATTGCTTTCTTCGAGAATTCAGAGAACGACCAATGCGAACCGCGAAAGAAACAAGATATTCATGTGACACATCGGTCGCACGAAGGTCATCAGAAATGTACGGAATGGAGTGATACAAACAATTTTGTAAGCGTTCGTTCGGGCACATCAGCGTGAGTGCAAATCTCCGGTCTTTGCGATTGACATAGTGTAATTTGGAGTCTTTGTAACTCATTATTTCTAACGCTTTTCGCCAAAAAGTTTGCTACCGGATAGATCCATAACATGCGTGAAATTGCAAATGTATTATTTATTATTATATTTATTACTCAAACTAGTACTATATATTGACATTCTTCCTTCTTGTCTTTCATTCTGTTTTCGTCGTGGCTTTGTTCGTTGAGTCCTTTCAATTACAAAATTCCACAAAACAAGATATTGTTTTGTCGTACTCCGAATGTATTAGTCCTGTTCTATTATTCTTGTTTTTTTTTTTAAATTTTTATTTTGTATAGGATTGACTTACAAAGTTCAGTTTACAAGAAACTCTTCATTTGTATGGTTGGCTTATATATAATTCTTATATACTAACTCTAAACTACAATTGACGAGGGGACTCACCGAGCACCTCTAAAAATTACTGAGGTTTGAAAAAATGTTGAGAAAAGAATGAACTGGATATCGGTTTTTTATTCTAGTTGGGTTTTCATTATATTTTCCTAAATTTATATGTCTTTCATGATTGATGAGTGTTAGATTAGAATAAAAGTTATTGGCAAGAAAGGCTATGTGATGTGCGATGGGTTTTAGGTTAAGTTCGTGGTGTAATTGCTTATTGGAAATGAACCAGGGGGCGTGGGTGATAGTTCTTAGGTATTTGTTCTGAATAACCTGAATTTTGTTGATATTATACTTGGCAGCATTGGTCCAAATTGGACAAGCGTACAGGAGAAGAGGTCTAATGATGGTTTTGTATAAGGTGATACCGTTATTTAGTGAAAGTTTACTGTTATTTATAAGTGATTTTAGCTGTATTATTTTGGCTTTGGCTTGTTGGACTTTTGTATCAATATGTATTTTCCAGTTGAGTGTAGTATCCATGTGAAGACCCAGGTATTTAACTGCATTGTTGTGAGGAGTCCAAGGGATTGTATTGTTGTTCAATTTAAATGGCATGGGGAAGGAATAAGGTCTGAAAGTGAAGACTTTAGCTGTAGATTTCGCGGGGTTGATTTTAATCTTCCATTTCGTTGCCCAGTTTTCTATTTTATTTAAATGAGATTGGATTTCGTTAGCTATGTAATTAATTGAGGAGTGGGACATGTAGATTACGGTATCATCTGCAAACTGGGCTATGTTTGTTAATCTTGATGTAGGCATATCGGCTGTGTACAAGTTATAGAGTAGGGGAGAGAGAGGTGATCCTTGAGGTAAACCGGCAGAGATAGGGCGGGGGTTCGAATTTTGATTTTCTATTGAAACTGAGAAAGTTCTATTTGTGAGAAAGCTTTTAATAATTTTGAAAAGGTATATAGGGGTGCCTATAGATAAAATTTTATAAATTAAGCCTTCATGCCATACCCTGTCGAAAGCTTTAGCGATGTCCATGAAAACTGCTATTGAATATTGTTTTTTTTGAAAGGAGGAATGGAGATTTTCTGAAATACGCAGCAGTTGGTGTGCTGTGGATAGTTTATTAGTGAATCCGAATTGGTAGAAAGGTATGAGGTGAATTTTTTTAATATAGTTGTTTAATCTTGTTAGAATTAATTTCTCGAATATTTTTGCTAAAGTGGGGAGGAGGCTTATGGGTCTGTAGTTATCGGGGATGCTATGATTCTTATTAGGTTTGGGAATCGGGAGGATGATAGAATGTTTCCAGGTAGTAGGGTAGTAGCCAGTTCTTAAAGATGAATTATATATGTTTACAATGAAAGCTATGGCAGGATTGGGTAGGTTTTTGAGAATTATATTATTTATTTTATCGTGGCCGGGAGCTTTTTTATTGGGAAGGGATTTGATAACTTTTAGAGTTTCATGTGGAGAGATATACTTAATTTTTTGTGGTACGTTGAAATTCGGGGAATTCGCAAATTGTTGGATGTGGGTGTGATCTGGAAGAGGAGGTGTGATGTTTGGTGTGAAAGTTGATGCGAAGTGGTCGGCTAATACTTCCGTTTTATCGGCGGTAGCGTATTTTTTTCCATTTGGAGTAGCTAGTGGTGGGATTATGTTTTTTTTCCGAGTATACTTTTAGTGAAATTCCAGAGAGAGTTATTTCGTGTATTTAATGAATGAATGATATTATTGTATTTAGTTTGTTTATAGTGTTCTAGAGCTTTTTTACTGATTTTGGTTAGTGTATTTAGTTCTTTTTTAAGTGAGGGAATTCTAAGTGCCATCCATAACCTTCTAGTTTTATTTTTAGTTTCTATGATTTTGATAATGCTTTTCGGTAGTTTATTTGATGTGTGTTTTCGAAGGGTGTTCGGACGTTCAGGATTAAGTTTGCTAATTGTGTTGATTATTATATTATTTAGTTGCGTTATTGCTTGGTCTATTTCCGGTGGAGAGTTTAGTATTTTAAAATTGGGAATTTGGTTTTGCATTATGTTTTTGAATTTGGACCAATTTAAGTTGTAAGTATTTAATGCCGGAATGGGTGAATGGGGTGGGGGGATTTGATCTGTAGAAATTAAGACTGGAAGGTGATCGGAGTCTAGTTCAAAATGCGGAGTTGAGTGAAAATTGCTATTAATGTTTGTTAATCCTATGTCTAGTATATCAGGAAGCTTGATTGGATCATAAGGATAATAGGTTGGTTCTGGAGGTGCGAACAAACTAATTCTGTTTGTTACGATATAGTTTAGAAGTTGGGCACCTGCTGCGTTGGTGACTCTGCACCCCCATTGCACATGTTTAGCATTTAGATCTCCTAAAAGTATGTAAGATGAATAACGCGAAAGTAAGATGTTCAGACCTGCAAAATTTGTTCTTATGTTGGGGGGTTTATAAGCGGCAATGATAGTAAGTTTTGGGTTGCTGTAGGTAAGTGAAACTGCTATTGTTTCAATGCCATTGATGGGTGTTGAGTTTTCTTCGAAGTAGGCGATAGTGTTTTTAATGAGTATGATAACTCCGCCGCCTGAGGCGTTAGCCCTATCCTTCCTTACTGTATTATAGCCTGGTAGTTTAAAAGTGGCTGGAGGTTTTAAATGGGTCTCAGTGATACATGCAATGTCGACATTGTGTGTTTGGAGAAAGAAATGGAGTTCGTTTTTTTTATTGCTGATGCCACATGCGTTCGAGTTCATTAGGATTAATTTATGATTTGAATTATTTTGAGCCATTGGAGAAACTAAAATTAGAAGTAATTGCTTGTTGTATGTTTTGAATAATAGTTGGGATGACTGAATTTATGATGTTGATTATATGGGTTATTATGTGATTGATAATATTATGAATGAATGGTGTGTTCAGAAGGTTATTTTGGGGGAGACTAGTATGTGGATTGTGGTTTGGGACATATGGTGGGATATTATTTGGCGGACGATTAAATGCTGATTCATGGGTGAAATTTGGTATGTTGGCAGTTCTATGGAGTCTAGGGAAATGGCGGACGTTTTGAGGTGGGGGCGGTGGTGGGGGCGCCGGTGAGGGTGGAGTTGATTTGTTGGTTCTCGTATTTGACGAGGGGTTTGGGGGCATTCTAGTTTTATTTTCCGATATATTTTTAAAGTACTGGCATTCATTCGTACGGATATCCGCACGGTGAGTCCCATCGCAGTTTCTGCATTTCGGAGGTTGGTTCAGACTGGGGCAGTTTACTGAGTAATGATTCTCGGCACAATGAATACAGGCGATTTGTTTGTAACAATTATTTTTAGAATGTCCAAAGTCTAGACAACGAAGGCACTGAATTATTCCAATTGTTTTCCGTCTTCTTTCAACTTTAACTTTTAAATTGCAGATTTGGCTGGTACGGAGGATTAAGTCAATCGATTGTTCACCGGAAAACTCTGCGGCTACCACTGGGATGGGCTGGTTATCTTTATGTAGTCTGGTGATACTATTTAGGGAAGAGTATTGTTCCTTCAGGTCGTTATATATTTCCTCTTGGGTGATGGAGGGGTGAATGTTTTTGAAAACCACCGAGAACTTTTTATTGGTTGGGTCCTTGTATGTGTGAAATTGTTTTTCGGTTTTAATGAAATACTGAATTGCTTTTCTGTAGTCTTCTATTTTTTGGAAGTTAACTTTGGCTTTGTTATTGTTGAATGTTACGGTGAATTGCGCAGAGATTTGGGCCTTGATTTCCTGATTTAGTTCCATAATGTTTGTAATATTGCTGATGTGGATGGGTGGGATTCTAACATTTTCCGGTACCGGGGGGTCGGTAGCGTTCGTAACATCATCAGGAAGGTCAGCTAGAGCGCTGAATCTATTCTCTGTAGGAATAGCATAGCTGGTATTAGTGTTCGTCAGAACTTTTTTGGATTGATTGGGGTTTTGGATGGGGTCACTGTTTCCGCGTTTGCCACTTGTCACTTGGGGGTTTGGAACGGAGTTTACACTAATATTGTCACTGGACCTTGACGATGAGGTTGCACCTTCTGCTGGCACAAAATGACTGACCTGTATTGGCTGGCTATAATTTTGGATATGTGGCTGCATACTTGTTTGCGGTGCTGTGTAATGATACATCTGCACTTGTTGAGTTGGCGTTGGTTGATACGCTGGAGCGTATAGTGCTGTGAAATCGCGGCCGTCGCCTTCCGCGACCTCCATTTGGCCGACCGTTGGATAAACCAATGCTAATGCATCGGCAATGCACTGGCTGAGGCCAGCGTTGTTGAAAGTTGATGTAGCGTTATTCACTTTTTAGATCACTGCACTTGGTTTAATTTGCGCACTGTGTAGACTAAACTTTCGGCTAATACACCTTACACTATGAATGGTTACTACTACCGAGAGCAGCTGCGCTCAGAGGTCCGCACAGGTCGACTGCTCGGAGCGGAATGATATTATTCTTGTAATGGTAACGTTTTTATTGGATTGATCGCTTTGTTCTCTACTATCGAATACTATACTACTATACTATACTATAATACTATACTATACTATACTACTATAATCTAGTTTTTAACTTTCCGGCATTGTTGTCCAAAGCACAAAAAAGTTGACTTCACGCTGTTCAAATCTTCTCCCATAATTTTTAATTTCGAGTTGGTTTATTATTCCCGATATTCCATTTCAATTTGCCAAATCGAGCCTCTGTGCATTTCACTGTTGCAATTGTCATATCAAATAATTCTTATATATCTAGAAACGTTTCTAGCGATTTGCCAATTCAAAACATCTACAGAGTAACCAAAACGCAGTAGGCAAGAGTTCAGGAGACCTTTTGAAGATGGGCGAAAAGAACGTCGAAATTAATGTGGTAGGTGTTTGTTGAAACAAAATAATCAAGATCTTGGTCTTTTAGTACGCCGAGAATTGCAGTAGTATTAATTCGTTTCTAATCAAGCAATTGGGAGGACAATGCGTATCAGGATAACGAAAAGATATGGTCGGCGCGGGCAAAGCTTAGCCAAAGGATGTCGTGCCAATTTTTTCATAGGATGATACGTTTTGAAAAATAGCAAAAGTTTGAATTTCAGACCCCCTCGTGCAATTACGTTATTGAAAATGAAGATTTTTTATTCAAATGAAATTTTTATCTCCACAATTTGTTCTTTAATTAGTGTCATGTATTTTTTAATCTTAGTTATTGTCGTACAATTTTGAGTGAAATATGGACAGTACAAAGTAAAACAACAAAACATATTTTCTAAAAAAAAATTCTTGAAATTCTTTCCTTATACTTTTGAACGGATAGTGCTAAATGTATCGATTAACATAACATAACAACATACAGACATTACGAAAAAAATATATTTTTATAAATTTCTCACGTGGCTAGTATTTACATTAGCAGCGTTCTTTGCACATTCTTACATTTGCTACTGCAAGTGCTTCAAATTATGCGTGAATATATTTCTCTAAAACTCAACTTTTCTTGTGAAGAAAACAACTTTTGACTGTTAATAAAATTTGCGTGTAAAAGAAAGCTCTTCTATAATATTCATCAACTCCAATTTTAGTTCTACTATAAGGGAACCGAAAAATAGGAAAATACGTGAAAAAACGTGTTTTTATAAAATATAATTTCCTTAATATACATATGAGACGAATTTGAACTAAATCACTGTATTAAGTGACTGGTCTGAAATAAGTGTTATGCAACATTCTCTGTCAAATTAGCTAATTTTAGGGAAATTGTTGATTATAGAGTGGGTTTTTAGTAGATTTGAATGCTAAAATAACTTTGCTTTGCACTGTTGCTACGGAAATGAATGGTTTCAAAATGCTTCAGATACATTTCTTCTATAAAACAAAGCACATTTAAGGCGGAATCAATTATATAATGATGTATTAGTTATATTGTTTTCTCAAATTATTATATTTCAAAACCATAACAAGTTTATAATTAGCACAGTCCAGTGATTCGCCCTCTTTGAGCCCGGCTCCGTACAGTTTAGCCAAAATACATGAATACGAAGACTGTGGGTTTGATATCCACGTAAGACAATGTTTTCAGTGGTAGGCATTTCAAATCCTGTACAAGAACAATGGGACAAGCACCGAGATAGGGGACAAGGAACATGAACAAATATGTAAAGGTACAGGACCGAGATAGGACTATGCTACGTTCGGTGTATGCAAAGGTGTTCTTCCCCACCTCCAAGAGGAGCGATTGTTTCTGTGAGAGATTCTGGTAATCTTGTAGGCATCGAAGGGAGTAGAAAACCCTTACTAGTATGATTGATTGATTGATTTTTTCGTGTTTCCGGGCGCGTCAACTGCTTTGGTCATTAGTCCAGTTAGTGTAGTGCATGCTTTTTCTGGGGAGATGGCGGTGATCTTCCCCCGCTTGATGGCGAGATCCGGCGCCGACCTACCGTCGGCTAGTGGGATTTCCCCCTAACCAAGACTCTCCCACCAGCGGGGCACCAGCCGGGACAAGCTCTAAGCTCCCGACCGGTCTCCCGGAATGTGTGGTAGTGTAGTGCATGTTAGTGTAAGTGTGTGTGTGAGTAAGGGGAGGGGATAGGACAATCGCGCGTTGGGTAGGGTACTGTTCCGGCATTCGCCTGGTGTTGATCGGAGAAACCACGCAGCCGGCCGCTAGAATTCTCCTCCAGAGAGCGACTGAATTCGACCTAACTGAAAATCTAGTGTCGAAAATCCTGCCGCCGTCAGGACTCGAACCTAGGCTCTCCCGGTCAGAGGTGCTGCAGTGACATCAGTTGATGCACAGAGCTACCGCTTCCGGTCTAACTAGTACGAGAAATTCTATGTCTCTCTGAAGTAAAATTAGTTTTATTTACGTATTTCATAGTACCTCAGATTTGGCCATCGTAAGAAACCTCTATATGAAACGCGTGCTACCGGCGGTTGTTCCACATCAGTAAATGAGCGCACATTAAAGTCATTTTGTAGAACCCCGACAGAGAGGCAGGGTGATCCCACGTGCCGATTGCGCGTGTCCGTTCGCGCGCGGGGCGCCACGGCCCCCTAGATACCCATCGACTGCCGTGTTCTCGATAGGGCGCGTTTTGTGCCGTTTTGAACCGGTTTACGCCGCGAGATGAAGCTGATACAGCACATGCACAACCCGTGGCCCTACGCTAGTGAAAGTAGGAAGAGGAAAAATAATTAGATTGTCTGACGAAGAGGAACGGAATGATTGGCGAGAAACACAAGCAGGTTTGTGTACTAAAAGGAGCTTGCCGGCGGGGAAGAAATAAGACGAAGACGGTCCGTGGGGTACCTGCGAGAGAGTGCCCGCCGCGGGAGATGGAAGATCAGGTCTTGAATGGAGTGATTGACGAGAAGTGAGGCGATAAATCGTGTGCAGTGACGAGGGAAATTCAGTGACTTTTCTTTCCTCCTATGTTTCGATCTGGCAACCGGAGCGGCGAGTCACGATTGCAGTGATCTCGAAGTCTTTCAATCGTTGAGTCGTTCTGGAATGTGTCGTTTGCGAGGTCGTCGTTGGTGACTGGCATGAAATGGCATGAAAACGACGCGTTTGTGCGTATAGAAGGATACACAAGTGGTCGATGTTCGTTGCATCTACTTGCCATTATGCTAGGATCACGGTATCAAATACAATCAAAGGATGTGTATATTTCAGACGGAGAATAAAACATATATTTAAAGTTATATGTAATTAAAGAACCTGTGATCAGATACTTATATGATATGAGTTGTAGACAAAATGGGTCCCTAATGAATCAAGCAATTTATAACAAACTTTACTGCACTACTCTGTACTCTCATTACCACTTGTGATGAAAATTTACTAAGACACTGTGTAAGGGTAAGAGTACACAGGGTATTAAAACATTGAATGTTAGCTGCGTCACTGCTTGGTAAGTCGTATACGATACTCTCTTGTTGCGAAATCGTAAGAGTATTCCTGCCAGCGAGGAAAAATGACGCTTCTCGTGATGACAAAACGTTTGATGGACAGTCCAGACGTGTCCTTGATGCTCCGAAGAAAAAATCCCCGTATCAAACCGATGTGTCTGGAGAGTTAGCGAAAGTGAGGAGCTTGCGTTTACGTCGCAGTAACCACAGTTTCTCAAGAGGAGTCATAAAACCCCATCTCTCCTATGTTAATTTGGCTGTTCTTTTGACCCATTATCTAAGAAACTATTCAATCTGGTACATTAGCTTTTGTGATTTACACCTTATTAGAAGTAAAAGTAAAAATTTTTTACATTAATTTTTTTCGTACTTTTGTGCAGAAATCCTAAAGTATGGAACTTACTGTATATATACATTTTTACTTAATTAGCCTTTCCCAACATATTGAAAATTATGACTTGAGTCGTTTCAGAGACAATGAGACATATTTTCAAAAATGTCATTTCTCACAAATTATCAAATCATTCTACGATACCAGTCATTGCAACAAATAAATAAAACACGCTTGCCGTAAAAAGTGATAGAATATATGTGAGTGAAATACTGTTCAGTGCAAGCAACATTAAATAATGAAATATTCTCTAACATTTAGTGAACTCAGCCTTCTACATTCAAAAGATAAAAAGGAAAGGAGAGTAAATGAGAAAATACGTAATCAAAATGACTGACATTTTGACATCAGATGAAGGAAGAAAATAGCGATGGATATGAAAAAAGTGTATTTCACGATGATATTTGCATCATTTAATTCAGAAAACTCAATATTTAGAAAATTTCAAATCTCCAAAACACCAAAAATTCATGTTTTTGCTTTTCGACTCCTCTTAATGTCGTCCACATTATAGTGTACTGGATATATTAACAGTTTTATATTCTGGTGATTGGAAATAACTGAAGGGGACCCAAGGTGGATTCAAGAATAAATTGAACAATAATTGAAGGATAAATGTATTTTTTCTTAAAGTTGTTGTAGTATTTTCAATTTTTGAAGTGTGACAAGGTCATATATAATTTGAAGACGCACTGCACTATTTTCTATATTTGTAGAACTTTCCGCAGGATCCCTGATAGCAACGACTTTTTTGTTTTGGAAACCTAGATCAACACTCACTGTGCTGGTCTGAATAAATAACTGCTACATAAGCAGAGAGTAAGTAAGTTTGCGAGCAGACCTGTCTGTAAGGCGGAGTACCCAATAAGCGATTAGTCATAGTTGTTTTCTAAACATCCAATAAGCCGATTGAAAGACGAAATTACGATTTAAGATTGAGAAAGATTCTAATAATAAAATTTGTAAATTATTAAACAGAAATTCCTCACCAGAAAAAAAGAGAGCAAAAAGAGTACTAGGATTTCAGTCGGTGATCCATTGGTATGAAAATATAAAGTGTCACACATTGTGTATTTTGCATTCTGCTCGTGCAACAACAGAATTTCAGCATGATAATGAGGAAAATGCATTATATTGGAAGGCATAGGCCTCTGCCTCTTCGTTATGCCGTTACAGTATCTGTCTTTGGAACAAATCTGTCTTTGGAAATCGCCGTTGTTTTTGAATTTATCAAAGTTCATTTCGCAAGAATGGCATCAAAATAGACACCCATACCGCGGCAGGTCTGAAGGAAATTTTGAATCACCTGTAGACGGTATTATCATTTTTTTATTCTTTATCTTTACATTAGTCTGCACAATTGATATATTGATTATTTAGTTAATATAATAAAACATAAATTCATTTCCATAAAGCATTTTTTTAGATTATACCTAACAATTGATTTTATTAGCAAAGTGGAAAGCACAATGCATTACCACAATACATATTTTAAAGCAAGTCATTCATGAAATAGATCATATGTATTGATCTTTCACCTACTTTATTCGCGTTAGTAAAGCTTTTGATACAATAAGCCACTGATGGCAGAGAACTCTACCAATGTATAGAGGGAACGATTGCAAAAAATAAATCTTACGTTCACAGTACTGACGCTAAGCAAGACCGCTAGCTTAGAATAGCACATCTGTCAGGTATTTTCTGGTAAAAAACTTTTATTTGGACTTTGCAATATAACAATAAATAAAATAATAAAATAATAATCGTAATAAAAAATATACATATTAAAATTTATCCGGGAGTGTTACATGAAAAAGTATTGATTAAAATACACGATTAATTCTTTGTTTCATTACAAATTAGGTTTTAATTATCGTCAAACTAATGAGTCAAGTCTTAACGAGTTTTGCAATTGCCGGAGAGAGAGAACCAGTAATTCATATCGTTTTACAAATACACTCATAGGCGCATTAAAACCATTGCGAATACATGTTTGTTTCTAGAATTCTTCCAGAATATTCTAGAGGTTATCGGATAAGAATTATGCCAACCGATTTTCCTCAATGAAGTTGAGGTGAGGCTTTTAGTTACTAAAACACGTTTTCATAGAAATTTCTGAACATTTTCTGAAAGGAAGGACGCATTGAATGACATGACGCATTTGTCTCGATTGATGAACAGGAAGGTATCTAAAACGGGGAGTGATGGTCAGATGGACAGAGGGAAGCTGGATACTCAATCAATATACACGGATATTTGTACGCAATATTCTACAAATTTCTTATTTGGAGTGAGGAGTATATGGAGTTTTTTCATACCAACACTTCCAACAAATTATTGTTAACCAGAACGTTTTCGGAGAGATATCAATTTAATTTAAGGTTTACTAGAGAAAATTAATTATAAGAACTGCAGGACTCAATAGTTAAAATAGTCTAAAATCAAGTGTTGCCAAGAATGAAAACCAGAAATTTAATTTCCAGTTAGAACAAGCACACGTAAACTCGATGCTTTAATTAATCTGAAATTGACAATTCCGCACATGTTCTGATGTTTCCCACAAAAACATGGCGACAGTTCTGTCGGAAAGTTTCAAATATGGCGGGCACATAGCCGCTATAAATTTCAAACTCGTTGAAAACGACTTCATCAATACATGATGGAAATTAAGCGTTAATTCTATTAATGTTTTAAAAAATAATTAAAAGTTAATATTTTTATTATAAAACTAGTCAAAAACAACAAGTGGTAACAACTCTAGGGTCTTATACCTTCCATTTAAAGAAAAAAGTTTCGAAATTTGGTAGAATAAAAAGCTCAAATTTATTTCTAAACGGAAACCCTTAGTGTTTAAAATATATAGATATTAGTTAACTCTTAGTATCGGACATCTTAAGATTAAATTAGAGATTTTCTGCTATTTATAATGATGATGGTAAGGAAGGTACATCGTAAGTGTCTCAAGGTTTTATTATTTTGAATTTTCTCAAGTAAACGAAGGCTTCAAGACAGAAATGAAAATTAATAGAGAGAGTAATTGTATGAAAGAATCAACGTTAATTTCTGCGTTAATTGTTAAATATATGGAATAATCAGTAGTTTTAACGTTTCTCCAAGATCTGCTCACCTGCATATTTCCGCACGGAAAGCCTTGGCCTACTCTCAGCTCGTGGCTAATCTAACGTATCCTACGCCACATTATTCACTTTCGTCCCATTTTGCCCCTCCCACCTGGATACAGTGGAAGGCACTCCCTGAAGGGCTCTGAACGAATCGGGCCCGGAGGTGCTTCTCGAAATATCGCCGCGTGACCCAGATCTCGTGAGCGTCGTCGGTGGCGGCAAACGCCTCTTGAAGTCATATTGCCTTGCAGCCCCCGGCGACAGACTTGGAACGGAGAGCCTGGCTCACTCAGTGGATTGGCAGATACTTATGCAACTTCCAACGGACAGATATTTGCGGTGCACAGCTTGGGAGAAGTGATGGTTTGTACGAGTATAGCTACTGTGATTTGCGTTATTTGTGGCGTTTGGCGACGTAACGAAAGAAACCAAGGCCCCTACGTCGAGAGATGACGGAAAAGAGAAGGTAATTTACGCTTAAGTGTTCGTCCAAGAGCAAAATTGGTTAAGTTATGTAAGTTCGTGTTTAAATTGTTGAGTTCCAGAAGAGGGATGGAAACAGTATACATGGTTTTTATTAATAGTATAAAACTTCAACGCCTAGTTACCAAACTAGAATATGTACATTGTATTAAAATATAAACATCGTCATAATTAAATTTATAGAAGTTTTTATTTCTTTTACTTTTTAGAATGTGACTTTTTTGGTTGAAAGAAGTAATGCCAGTGTAGATCAAGTAATTATTGTTCAAGACAATTTTCAAGAAACCTAGAATTCTCAGATAAAGGAATGAAATCAATTGCACTTAATTAATCAGTAAATGAGTAACATCCAAGGAAACAATAACAACTAACATTACGATTAACTTTATTTCACATGCATATGGTTCATCATTTCCTTCTTTCTTGACTGGTGTTGAAATACATCGCGATGAGTTTTGGTTGACAGCAGAGCGTCAACTTCTAAATACGAGTAGATAGGGATTTTTTTTACGGACTCAGTGTATGATGTTTTAGGGACTGTATTTCAAGGAAACGCAAAAGGTCTACAAGAATCGTGCACCATATCAAGTGGAATACAATATTAGACAATAGCAATTCCTTTGCTATGTAATATAGAAGGATTCAGCTGCTGTCTGGAGGAGAATTCCAGCGGCCGGCTGCTCTGATCGGTAGTTTTCCGTGGTTTCTCCGATCAACACCAGGCGAATGCCGGAGCAGTACCCTACCAAACGGGCCACGGACCGCGCACGATCTGTCCTTCCTCTTCCTTGTCTTATCCTCTCCCCTTACACACACACACACACACACACACACTTACACTAACATGCACTACACTACCACATATTCCGGGAGACCGGTCGGGAGCTTAGAGCTTGTCTCGGCTGGGGCGGTGCCCCGTTGGTGGGAGAGTCCTGGTTAGGGGGAAACCCCACTAGCCGACGGTATGTCGGCGCCGGATCTCGCCATCCAGCGGGGGAAGATCACCGCCATCTTCCGAGAAAAAACATGCACTACACTAACGGGACTAATGACCGAAGCAGTTGACGCGCCCGGACACACGAAAAAACCAAACCAAACTAATATAGAAGGATACTTTATAAACATTAACGAAACCAGTGGATAAAGAAGGGTGTAATTGCAAGAGTTGTATGTTCAAGCAAACAAGCGACGATAGGAGGCAGTTATCTTATTTACCAAGAGTGCAATTGTATTCCTTAAGCTACGAGTTATGTTCAGTGTTTTTTCGATTCCATTTCAGAACAATTTTAATTTTGATATATACGAGCATTTCGTGATCATTTGAGGCATACATTCGATTGTATCATCTTCGCTTTGAATGTGGCGAACATTCTGAATAAGACCCATTTTAGTGGACCTCGTCTTGTGTACTTATGTTCACCAAAGTGACTTAGAGCATAAGAAAACAGAATTGAAATGGAAGAAATTGATCATATTCCAGATCAAATATAAGATGAAGCTGAGTAAATAACGCTAACATTATTTCCTAACAAAAGTGAAGACACATAAAAGAGACATTATAATAAATAATATTTATACGTTTTGGAAAATGGAAAAGAGAATAAAATCTGCCTCAGAAGAGATTTTGCTTCCATACTTTTTAGACTGTATAAATACAATTGACGTTTATATTTTCACAATCGTGATTAGCTTACACCAAATGTGTTTCACACGTCACATTTAATTTATTAATGTAAAATATTGTATGTTGTTTCATTAGTCAGCTTGTGTCAAACCAAGGTGCTTGTGGCTGTAATTATTCATGCTCAAGACAACGTTGCATGCCAAAGACAATGCTGATATTTCATAATTACAAAAGCCTAGTACAGACGGGATAACGTTCTCCAATTTAAGAAATTAAATTTTAATATTAATATACCTAAGTAGTAGTAGTAGTAATTAAGTATTCGTTCAATAATACTTCAGTGTGATGTACTATGCAATGTGTAATATGCATTTTTCATGTGTTCATGTGATTTAATTTTACGTTTATTACCCCTTTCCTGAGTTTTGATAGGAAGTTGCGGCGTGTTAATTACACCCGTACAATTAATATAGTGGTAATCAACAATTTTTCGCGAAGTTAACGAGTATATTTAATTTAATAAACGAAAAAATATTGGTAAAGCATCCTCGTTCACTTTCAAAACATATTTAAGTAGATGTATCTTCTAGCAACATGTTATGTTTGTAATATTAATTTCAACTAACAGAATTCGTCCAGTTAGGCTCCAGGGTGTTTTCGAGGTAGGAATAGCTGTAGTCGAAGAGAGTTCATGTTTCCTCGAGCACTTACTATGATTCTTTTACATTCAAAGCGATACATGTGATACTAAATATTCTTTCATACGACCAAATGCCCACCGCTCTGAGCCCGGTTTGAACCAGCGGACTTGCGTTTTGGAAGCCAGTGCTCTAGGCCCCGTTCTATTTTTGGCGCCGGTCATATGACCCTGTGAAACTCGTATATCTTATAGGCTTAAAAAGAAGACTCGCTGTAGAAATGTTTATAAAATTCATTCAATGAAGGCTGCTTATCATTCCACATACGGCTTACGAGTCCAAGTGGCTGATGTAGTCATCGGATATTCAGACATGCACAGTCTACTGTTTTCACTCGTACATAAACACTCAAAATTATTTCTTAACGCTTTCTATAGTTTTACGAAATTACAAGAATAACATTCACAGTTACCAAAGTGTTTATTTTAGTCTTAGTGCCTCATCGACCGTTCATCATCTCATTTTCAGAATGTTTGTTATCTTCATTATTTGCAAGCGTATTTTGAAGCCGAATCATCTGAAGAAACAATGCGCTCGGAACATCGTTGCATGAAATATTAACGTTTTTTACCGCGGCTGAATGTCATTATGTCTACTTCGTAGAAATAATGTCGAGTTTGATACTTACTCTAACCTCGATCTGAGTGCCTACAGAATTCGATCAATCCTTCTACCAATTTACATCTTTCTGCCCTCTCAATCAGCGAATGCGTTTTATCGAGAGTGGTCCAGTTAGTTCAAAGTCGCTGAAAATTAATATCAATGAAAATGCTCTTATCAGTCGTTGGTTCAATTGTTTTTCAATACACGGCCTAGACGTGTTGCCTAAAATATGCTCCGAACGGGCAATCAAGCGTTAAAAGTCAACAAAAAGTAGTAATTGTCAGAACACAGAGAATTACGTATCTGTAACGTGAATTATGAAAATACGTACAGCACAGTGTGAAAAACTACCCGTTAATTAATAGTGTCAAAGAAAGTGCCTATAAAACAGCTTGAAGTCAAATTTATTCTATCTCAATGTACAGTATTTTTAAAAAAAATCAAAGCGCCTATGTACTGATGTTCCTGTAAAATGGAGTCATACGTCGCAATATTTACTTTGTCTCATTACAGTGCAGGATTACATCCAAATATTTATTTTAGTACAACAATGGTTTATATTTATTGCCATATGAACGGATTAAATGTTTATTAGTCACGGATTTATCAGATCGTGTGAAGGACGAGTTCCCTTGGTCTGGGCAAGACAAAAGTTTGTAATAGCAAAGTTAGATGTTGACATTCGATATTTATAAAAAGTTATTCATCTTACGAATATTTTGAAACAGTTACAACACAGTCTAATGATTAAAAGTTTTGATATGCAATAGAAGTTCATAAGTTACGCTTATGATCACAACAAAACAAAAGCACTTCAGCCTATTTTTACTTTATAAGAATCCGTTTTGCCCACTGATCAGCGTGCGCGCTCTCCATGACGCGATCCCGAGTTCGATTCCCGGTTGGGGCAGATTATAGTGTACACATTCTTTGAAATGTCTCAATATCTGTTGCTGTGTGACGATGAGAAAGCTCCCTTCTCAGATTGAGAAGACCAGAATACGGCGTAGGGATGGAATATAATCTTTATTTTGCTACTTAGGAATATATTTCCGGTGGTATCGTTTTCTATATCATAATTACAAATACACAAAATAAAATTTGCAATATTTACATATTATTTAATACAATTTTACAAAATTAATGTATTAACCTTCCGGCTCAATGACCCCATCTCGATCAGGTTTTTCATCCAGTTTCCCTTATCCATTGAGCAAATCCTGAGTTGGCCCCTTATTTGCTTCTGGACATAAATATAACTTCATTATCTGTGCACGTCTTCTAGAATTCAGTGGGAAATATAGTTATTCAACTTATCGTTTCCATGTTGTTGCGGAAGGAAGTATTATTCCGAAGGACAACATGGATAACAGCCCAAAATTTATTGCTTATTTATCCTTGAAAATAGATTTTATTACATGGGAGCTCTTTCTATTTAATTCAAAATTCATGTAGTGTATGACTTAGTGTAGGGATCACAGAATTTTGAAAATGTGCACAGAATTCACTTCTCCCCGTAGCACGTCATACGCAGTTTTAACTGTTTTTTGACGTAAAATAAATAAATAAAAATAAATAAATAAATAAACCCTAGCTGACCTACTAATATGCCTACGTGCTAACCACACATACGGCCGCAAGGCCGGGCTGCCACTGGTAGGCCTTGGCTGCGACAGAAGTCAGAAGAGCCTATTTCAGTCGCCTGCAATGGGAAGTTCTAGAGCCTAAAAATCTGAAGTCTACGGATGAGTCACTGAGCCTCTCTAAAGCCCGAAGCGCGCCCCTGGCGGCCGCCGCGCTTATTACATTAAGAGAAAGGATGGTGCGCGGTGGCGGAGTGGGAGCGCCGATGCCATTAGCAGATAAATGTGTGGGATTCGCCAGCGCCAGCCGCCTCGCCCCGCGCCGCGCCGCGCCGCGCGGTCGCAGAACGAGTTCCACCGGCCTGGAAGATCCCCCGGCGGCAGGTGCCGTTCCTACGCGGGGAGCGCTAGAAGCGGTTTACAAATTGTTCGAGCGTGCCTGGCTAGAATGGATTTCAAGTACACCGAAAACAAATAGTCGATTCAGGTTATATGAGCCACAGTTTAATCGTTGCTAAACGGATTAGGTGCTTCTTCCAGCAACTCCCGGTGAATAGGAACAAATAAATTACACGCGGAATGCTGTAGGAATGGGCATTTAGCTTAAGTACGTGGTTTACTTGAGGTAATTGAGATTAGATACCAAGTATCATTTTGAAGATTCCTCTTCCGTATTAAACGAACAGTTCACCCAAAAAGCGAAATTTATAAGTTTTTAAGGTGGGATTGTCATGAGAAGTTATTGTTCTAATGTGTGAAAAAAACACATTTTTGTATTATTTACATCTTTACTTAGAATCTGAGTACGTATTGCCCGCACCTTCCAATCTGGTAGGGATCTGAAGTTACCGAAACAAAACAAAACTCCTACCAAATTTTGGTGAATAGAAACAAATACATTATAGGGGAGACTGGATCACATTTACGCGGATATTTGAAAATAATGTATTGGTTCCACGTTTTAATGTTTGAACTATTAAATTAGTTAGTATTGTAAAATAATTATTAAAGTATAATTTTGTGGGTATGCTAGTAATTCAGTTTCACATTTCAATCGCATAAAAATATGTTAAATAGGGGCATGTCGAGTGCATAAGAACCACCAGGAAAGAGGCAGGTTTAAGCAAATCATAAAATAATCTTGGATAAGAAACAACAAAATTAACAATTCTAGAAAAGTTTTATTAGACACAAACTTTTTCGAACTCCCTAATATCATAAGTCAAAACAGATTAGACTAACAATTTAAAAAAAAAAGATGCATGTCATAACTACATGCTCCTTTACTAATTGCAAATTTAATACAAATTATTTAATAAATCTTTGACATAAGTCAAAACTGATTTAACTAAAATTTAAAAAAATAATGATGCATATCAGGACTACAATCTTACCTTCCCTTACTAATTGCAAATTTAATACAAATTATTTATAAATCTTTGACATTGCTCATAATAGTTTTTAGTGTTTGCTTCTATCTGCTTTTGTCTAAAGGACTAAATAGTAGTATTGGCGAGGTTGGAAAATTGAACACAGTAAGGCAGTGCAATGCGTAAACTCACCCCATGCATAAATGTGCTCCAGTCTATCCTTACATTAAATTTTGTGGTGAGTGAGTCCTTTGTTTGATAACTCGAATTACATCGTCCAAGTGAAAAAATGTTTGAAGATTCGATTGGTGAGCGCAAGTGATCACATTCGTTCTACAAAGCATGAAAACAACGGTCACTACATATCACAGTGAAAGATCAATAGTTCGATTAACACCGGGAGATGTGGCTCAGTGCACCAACTGATGTCACTGCAGTGCCTCTGACAAGGGAAGTCCTGGGTTCGAGTTCCGATAGTCGCCAGATTTTCGACAATAGCTTGTCAGCTAGGTCGAATTCAGTCGCTGTCTGGAGGAGAATTCTAGCGGCCGGCTGGTCTGATCGGTAGTTTTCCATGTTTTCTCCGATCAACACCAGGAGAGTGCCAGAGCAGTACCCTAACAAACGGGCCACGGACCGCGCGCGATCTTTCCTTCCCATTCCTTGTCCTATCCTCGCCCTTCACACACACACACACACACTTACACTAACATGCACTACTCTACCGCACGTGCCGAGAGACCGGTCGGGAGCTTAGAGCTTGTCCCGGCTAGGGAGGTGCCCCTCTGGTGGGAGATACCTGGTTGTGGGAAACCCCGCTAGCCGACCTTCGCGACGGTTGGCATGCCGATACGCCCTCCAGCGGGGGAATATCCCTGCCAACTCCCGATGAAATGCACTACACTTACGCAACATACACTACACTCACAGGACTAATAACCTCAGTAATTGACGTGCCCGGAATCACTAACAACCAACCTTATCCGCTTAACCCAAAATGTTGTATAGTTTTACAGTAAATAAAGTATTCTCACCACATCTTTGCAGTTAAAGTGATGGGTTACAATATTTGAGAATCATCTTATCCCCAGACCGTACCTGGAAGATTTCTCGAAAAGGAGCAGAGTTTCTCTTGGGTTCCGCAACACTCATCTACCACACACCAGAATAATCGAACTAGTCTCTCGCACTAAACACAAATCCAAACTTTTAGTTCGAGTTTGTTTCAGCACTTAAGATACCAAGAATCAATTCCTGATTGAATAATAAAATTTTTGCTAAATCACTTTTGTTCTTAGAAACATGCTCCCCGCCCGAAGAAGTTTTTAAAAGAAACGTAAGGAGGTTTTGGAGGACTTTCGTCAGCCGATCCAGAGTTGCATGTGGCGTTGAGTTGCAGTAGCGTGAATACTCAGGCCACACAGCTGCTTCCGCTTCACAGCGGGAAAGTTTATTTTAGTGTCACTGTGCAGTTTTGCGCCGGGCGCGCTGTGAGCCGGGTGCCGTGATTGACCGAACTCGCACGTTTCGTGAGTGACGTGTGCAAATCCGCGTGCGTTTAATGGCGCGATTTGCATTGCATGTGTCGTATCGCGAGCGTGGGAATATAATTATCGGAATTTAGAGCCGGGGTTTGCAAGGTACTTTCCAGAAGCGATGCAATTTACTGGCATTTATAATCGCACTAACTGCTTATTACTCGGAAGGAATTATGAGCGTTGTCGCTCGCGCACACCGCGTTGTAACTGTCGCCTGCACGGCGCGATCACCCGGGCTGTAAGTGACGTATCATTACGGTTAATGCCCGACCGTGCGGATTCGTCGGTGTAGATTGCGTTAACAGGATCACTTAACGAAAATGTCTCCGGGAGTGGTAGAGGGGGATGCTATCCAATTAAACAAACTTGAATGGAGTGTTCCGTTCGTTTCGCTTGAAGTGCCCATGTCGAGTTTCTGCTTCCATTAGCAATGTATTGCGAGAAAACAATTAACTGTTTTTACTTTAAATTGACTAATCAAGTGGGACGTAATAAATGAAGGTACTTCTAACCCACATAAATTTAGGTGGCTTGCAGCACCTGTGGTCTGCTCCTTTCGATGGAAACTTATATCGTTTCGGAATACTTAATGAGACTCATAATATTGCAATTTTCAAGACTCCCGATTTTGCATTTCAAAATAATGTGTAGATAGAAAAGGCGGTCATTTTTTAACAGAAATAACTCAAGCACACTTCCAAATATTAACTCAAGGAGAATTCCAAGAGAGAATTTAGAAATGATTGCCGTGATAATGTTATTAATGAGATAATTTATAATCACTCGTTCCAAAGAGATATGTGATGTAATGTTTAGATTGTTTTTTGCAATATAATTTATCATACGATAATGTGATCATGTATTTTCACTTATTAAGTGGAGTTGATAAAATTTTATTCTCTAATACATCAATAGTATTTAAGTACAAATGGATATCAAGGAAATCATATAATAAATTTCCCAATAACATACAATAAACATTTCACACTAATACGTTTTTCGCGGGAAATCTGCATACGAGCTCTACACAATAATTTATTTCAGAATTCTGAATTGTACGTTCCCACCCAGCCACTATATTGCCACCACAACCTCATTCTGTGCGTATATTTCCGGTATCGATTTAGAGAAGATGATTTACCTGTATATCTAGTAATATGACACCAAAATTGTATACAGTACAGTACTTTATACAATAGAAAGAAAGTACTTCTATTCTGCTACGAAGATCCAAATGAAAATTTCACAGAAAAACGCACTTAGAGGTAAAAGGAGATACGATGAGCTGCGGAAGAATCCTAAGTTGCAATATCCTAAAGAGAAGAAAAATAATTAAATCGATGTAGACAGGACACCACTTCAAAGACAGATCGCAACCGAGGAATCGGTCGGGAAAACATGACGCGGCTGGGGGAGGTGCGTCGCGTGGTGTGGCGGGGTCAGCGTGCTGGGTGTGGCGGAACGTGCCGGGGCGAGTGTGGCGTGGCGTGGGGTGGCGTGGCGGGGCGGGGCGTGGCGGGGCGGGGCGGGGCGGGGCTGGGCGTGGCGGGGCGGGGCGTGGGGTGGCGTGGCGTGGCGGGGCGTGGCGTGGGGTGGCGTGGCGGGGCGAGCGTGGCGTGGCGTGGCGTGGCGTGGGGTGGCGTGGCTGGCGTGGCTGGCGTGGCTGGCGTGGCTGGCGTGCCTGGCGTGGCTGGCGTGGCTGGCGTGGCTGGCGTGGCTGGCGTGGCTGGCGTGGCTGGGCTTGGCTTAGCGTGGCGTGGCGGAGTTGGCGGGTTGAGGCGGGGCGGGATGAAGCAGGGCGGAGCGGGGCGAAGCAGGGTGGTGGGGGGCGGGGCGGAGCGGAGCGGGACGGGAGAAGGCGTGCCCTCCCTGGCTGCACAAGTGTGCCCGCGCTGAAGTGGGTCACCAGACAGCGACACCGCCACACGGCAAACAAATCCCAACGGGGCCACGGGGCGACTGCCCTCCGCCGATCGCGGCCGCGCGCCTCCCCGCCCCGCCCCGCCCCGCTCCGCCCCGCGCCGGCTGCTGCCTCTTATGCAGCTCACAGCGCTCAGCGGCTCTAGGCTGAGACCTTCTTTCGTAAGCCTCGAACAATCGCGGATGGAGTATAAAAAAAGTTCACTTGGAAAACAGTTCTGTACAGGTGACTGTAGCATTTACGTATTTTATCGGGAAATCAGTTGAAAGAAGGTTTGCTCTTTGAATAAAAGCGGGCATGGCGTTTTGCCCGTTTTTAACTTCGTTCTTAATACCTTCAGGAAGAGCAGTTGAATAAGAATAAGGGACTGGCTGAGAGAGCTCAGTGCAGTAACTGTCGCCACGTCAGCGTTTCTGACCGGGGGTTCTAGGGTTCGAGACCATGTATTGGCGGAATTTCGAGACGACCTGTGCATACGCCTAGATCGAATTCAGCCGCTGACTGGAGGAGAATTCTAGCTACCATCTGGTCTGACTGGTAGTTTTCCTCGTCTACGCGCGATCTTCTCTTCTTGACGTTTGTTCCTTTCTCTCATCTTACACATAAACTTATACGCACTATTTACATATCGAGAGACTAGTCTGTGTGTTACAGCTCATCCTGAGTGGGGCGATGCCCCGCTGGGGAGGTACGTGTAGTGGGAAACCTTACAAGCCAACGTATAGTTCTGCGCCGCAACTTGTGAGTTAGGAACACCGCCACTTCCCGTAATGTAACACGTATTAATTCACGGGACTAATGTCTGAAGTAGTTGACGAGTCCAAAAATAGGAAATACTCGAATAAGTGTGTCAAAATAAACCATTTTAGGGGAAAAATGACCCGATGCCATTTACCTTCGAGGTACAGACCTGTTAATTAAGTGTTGTGCATTAAATCAGAATTGAGAATGAAAAGATACAATGCACGAGGGATATTTAATCAACAACTCAATAATTTGATCATAAATTAACGTCTATCCGCTATTTCAACGTCTATTAATACTAGTGTCGCAAATGGTTGAGGCGACATTCGCTGATTCCTTGAATAATAAAATCAGATCTCTCGTAAGGAGGATTCTTCGGCCCATAAGAAAAAGTGACTCTCCAAAATGGAATTTATGTAGGTGGTGTTTGTCTGAGCTAAGGCATTCGTTTCGCGGCTGAAAACTTTTATTGTGACCGGGAGCGGTAGCTCAGTGCATCAACTGATGTCGCTGCACCTCTGACCGAGAGGTCCTAGGTTCGAGTCCCGACGGCACCAGGATTTTCTACACTAACTTTCCAGCTAGGTCGAATTCAGTCGCTGTCTGGAGGAGAATTCTAGCGGCCGGCTGCTCTGATCCGTAGTTTTCCGTGGTTTCTCCGATCAACACCAGGCGAATGCCGGAGCAGTACCCTAACAAACAGGCCACGGACCGCGCGCGATCTGTCCTTCCTCTTCGTTATCCTATCCTCTCCCCTTACACACACACACTTACACTAACATGCACTACACTACCACATATTCCGGGAGACCGGTCGGGAATTTAGAGCTTGTCCCGGCTGGGGCGGTGCCCCGCTGGTGGGAGAGTCCTGGTTAGGGGGAAACCCCACTAGCCGACGGTAGGTCGGCGCCGGATCTCGGGAAGACCACCTCCATCTCCCGAGAAACAAACATGCACTACACTAACGGGACTAATGACCAAAGCAGTTGACGCGCCCGGAAACACGAAACAACCAAACCAAACTTTTATTGTGTATGTCGCCTGTCCTATGGTCTTTGTTCATGGAGTTGTTACTATTTACAATAAACAATTTTTCAGTCATGTTTCTTCACTCTAAGTACTCAAAAGAAGCAAATTTGTAGATATGCCACTTTTCTTGTCGACTGATGAAATCACATGTTGTCTTTATTACATTTGTTTGCGTTGTAGACAAAGGTAAACTCTTATGTATTCCATAACATCGTCCAAGTAACAATATAAATATAATACTATTTGTTATAGCAATAGTAATGTCGATTGTGACACTATTCTCCTCCACAGCTAGTGTTTATAGTTGACTAAGAGAAAGACAACAGAAAATTTCGAAACCATAATACAACATACGGAACAAACACTGAGGCAATGAAAAATAAGATAACAACCGGAACGTGTAGTTTCCAAACAAAACGTGGTACATATACTGGAGCACGTGGTAAAATGATTGTGTTGCTGTTCCAACAAGTAATCTTGTACCTTTCTTTAAAAAAAATAATTATTTGGACCCAAACAATACTTTGATGCAAGTATTTCCGATGTTTCATTTAAATTAGACATCGAAATATCTCTAGAAATAGGTATCGTACTAAAAAATATCTGAAATAAAATATCCAAACTACGTATTTTGAAGGAAGTTATACAACTTTGCGGCAGGATAACCTGTTTGTGGCTTCCAAATTGCGTGTACGAGTCCCCTTCAAATTTTTAAATGAAACTGTCCATTCCTACTGCAAATTCAAATTCTTTGGAAAAAAAATGGAAAATTTTGTCTGCCACGCTTTTCTGATACGCCATAGATAATTATGTAAATAAGAAAAACCTTGATCTCTTAGATTTCATTTCATTACAAATCTGTGATTAACAATATGATTTCTTTCGCAACATAACTGATGTTCTGACACATTGTGACTCTGAAAGAAAACATGAAAGCGAAACGTTTTCGAGCTATTGCCATTATTAATTTTGATCGTTTTGAATAAGACAAGACTTATTGCATCTTTTACTACTAAACAGCTTTTAATAATGTTGCTGGAGTGTTGCGTGATGCATTTGACGTGAATATTTAGATTCATTGTTTTAATAAATCCGTCATTTTCACAGTCAAAGTGCAAATCATCACGTCTTCGTGGTTATCTTTCATTAGAGATCTCATTTATGAAGACCAGATTGGTTGTGCGCAAAACTCATCTACACTACTAATAATATAGGAGAGCATTTTATATAAAATAAACAATAAAATATGAGATGAAGTAGCAGCATCTGTACTATCATATGTTGTACCAACAATATTTCCACCTATTTTCAATTATTAATAAATCGATCGGTTTAATGACGTCCCAAATATCGCCTTAAGCGATACGTTTTCTTAAAAAAATAGATACTCTTTTTCAAGAAATCCTTTGCATTCTTAAAGTCACAGAGCAATTCGACACGTCTCCCTGAAATATATATATGAGACGATTCCCAATTGACCTAGTCTTGATTGTTGGTGTGTGATGCGGAGTGGGGCCCATGCAAAGCAGGACAAGTGAGCAGAGAGGGATGTACACAGCGAGACAGAGATAGAGAGAGACAGAGGGACAGACAGAGGGACAGACAGAGGGACAGACAGCGGGACAGACAGCGGGACAGACAGCGGGACAGACAGCGGGACAGACAGCGGGACAGACAGCGGGACAGACAGCGGGACAGACAGCGGGACGGACAGCGGGACAGACAGCGGGACGGACAGCGGGACAGACAGCGGGACAGACAGCGGGACAGACAGCGGGACGGACAGCGGGACGGACAGCGGGACGGACAGCGGGACAGACAGCGGGACAGACAGCGGGACAGACAGCGGGACAGACAGCGGGACAGACAGCGGGACAGACAGCGGGACAGACAGCGGGACAGACAGAGGGACATACAGAGAGAGACACTCAGTAGTGAGAGAGACACTCAAAAAGTATTGTTATTTATTTTACGTCAAAATAACAGTAAAAACTGCGTATGACGTGCTATGGGGAAAAGTGAATTGTGTGCACATTTTCAAATTCTGTAATCCCTACACGAAGTCATATACTACTTAAATTTTGGAAAGAAAAAAAAAGCTTCCATGGAACAAAATCTATTTTCAAGGATAAATAAGCAATAAATTTTCGGCTCTTATCCATGTTGTCCTTCGGAATAATAAGTCCTTCCGCGACAGCATGGAAACGATAACTTGAATAATTGTATTTCCCACTGAATTCTAGAAGACGTGCACAGAAAATGAAGTTACATTTATGTCCAGAAGCAAAACAAGGGCCATCTCAGCATTTGCTCAATGGATCAGGGAAACTGGACGAAAAACCTGATCGAGATGGGGGTCATGGACCCAGAAGCTGCGATACAATACTTGCTGCATATTGTTTAGAATTATACAGTCCAATGATAAATAATACATTAAATATCATTGTTAAAATTAATGTTACTTTCCTTGTGATGCTCAGTATAGTCTCTAATTGCATAGAAACAGTTATGCAGCAGAAACGATTTCACTTGGGATTTAAAATTTTCTATCGAATTTAATCGTTTAATGTCATCTGGCAAAGTGTTGTAAAATAATGTACATGTATTGTATGTGAATTTTTTGTAATGAGCTGTTGATACTGTCATCTGATGAATATGATTTCTACGTCGAGTGTTATAGAAATAAACATCGGCATTTTCTGAAAATATATTCCCGCCCTTAAGCAAGTCATTTTTTACAAAAACCACTGATTCGTAAATAAACAGACAAGGTAATGGTAAAATTCCTAGATTAATGAACAGTGGCTTACATGAATCACGTGGGTGGGATTTGGTTATTATTCGTACAATTCTTTTTTGTTATCTTAAAGTCTGTGAGCTATAAGATGTATTTCCCCTGAATATTATGCCATATCTCAGGCGGGAATGAACATTCGCGAAGTATACACAACGAGCAGTATGACTGAATTTGCAAGAATTCTGAACGCGTAGCATAATGAACTTAATTTTGTGTTCAATTCATTTAAATGGACGTTCCATTTAAGGTTTGACTGAATTGAGAGACCTAAAAATTTTGTTGCCTTAACATCAGTCAATGGTACACCGTTCATTTTCAATGGAGCACTGAATTGTGTATTTGAAATGGAAAACTGCATTAAAACCGTTTTCTTTTTGTTTTCTATTAATTTGTTATTTCGGAACCAATTTGAAGCATCTGATATTGTACTATTTACGGTTTCTTTATTGGAAAGGATGTTCGTATCATCTGCAAAGAGAACCGTTCGTCCGTTTCGAATCGTAGTTAATATTTAACACAGAATTTTGAAATCTTATGACAGAACTAACGTTCCGTTCCGGGACTCGTCCGAGACCCTGTACCACAATGGAAGCCCCTGACGAAACGCAGCAAACACGCGCGTGTGCCGGCATTCCAGCTTCTGTGCGCCGCGCCGCGCCGCCCCTCCACGAGCCGTGCCGACAGACGGCTCTCGCTCTACGAGCTGATGACGCAACAACTTCCTCTCCGGAAATTGGTATCTGGGTGCCTTGGCGCAGCCGGATGTCCCCAATGACGAAATGCGTTCTTGCTCCATGGTCTGCGCGGCCTGCTGTTGTTGATCGATGGAGGCGTCCTTGAATGAACCTGCCGCTTATGTGTGCCCCACTCTGCTTTTATTCGTGCCCTTCTTGCGGTCTAATGCTTTTTCGATAATATCTCTACTGATTGGTGTCGCTAGCCGGATTGTGACTAAGGTCAGACACTAGTTCCAAGAATATTGCACTCGGTTCACACTAAATATTTTCAATGTGTTATCTCGTGAGGTTTTGCAATAAAGAATAATTTCAGTCCCTTTTTTTTTTTTTTTTTTTTTGAACTTTATATTTGTAAACGAAATTTGTATGTGTATTTAACCAATGCCGCATTCGTAAATTAATTTTACAAATGAAAATGTGATATCATTGTTGAGATGAACACGTTGGCGTACCAAAGTTGAAATATTGAAATTTATTGTCTTTGTCAATTTTTCATGGATTAATTGAATTCATAATTTACGTTTCTTCCAAGATATTTCGTTTCATTTTGATATTGAAAGAATGGTAGGCCTTATTTGCAGAGCACCTGCGTGCACTTAGAAGGGCCACACCGTGATCACATTGAAAATTTTGATAAGGGATCCGTCGTCTTACGTAATAAAATATTTTATTTTTCGTAAATACGGTCAATTAAGGATTTCCATTTTTACAACCTGACAATTTGCAGAATTGTTCAAAGACATTTGGAGAAGTGGTTCTCCAAACCATCTGGAAATACTGCCAATGGTTCAATATAATATCAGTTGTGTTCATTACTTGTTTCATTAAAGTTATAATTTCATTCCTTGTAGTATACTTAATTTACTACAAAAAAGGTGAAAATTAAAATGAAATATTTTGAAGCCAAAAACTGTTGTTGCCCTCCCCTCTTGTTTTAGGTCGCTCACCTATAAGTATACGAGTATATATGTGGAGATTGAAATCAATGCCTCTCATTAGGTTGTAAATCACATTTGTGCTAAAAGCAACAGGTATTCAATTGTATATGCACGTTTCACTCATCAGAAAATTCAATGCTACTTTGTAAACACATTGGAATGAATTAATTGAACATTACTTAATAATTAATTGATAAATTAGGCGAGAAATTCAATAAAATTCGAAAAATTTCAATACAAGAATATGTTAAAAACTTTTGTACTCGCTATCAGTCTTAAATTAATGCCTTACAATATCAATAAGTGTTTTTGTGTATCAAAAGTGTTTTTGAAAGAAACCATCAAAATGAAGTGGCAAAAGAAATTCTCCGTGGAAATAGAGCTTCCAATCTTTTAAGAGTAGAAATTAAATTTATTAATTTAAAATTTCGTTCCAGAATCCTCATTTCTGACATGCATTTGTTTTTTTCATAGGACCTTATTAATCAACTTTTTTTCAGTGGAGCGAGGCGAGGTTCTTTTATGTAGTAGCAATCCTGACAACTTCAACACTGACATTTTCATTGAATCCAAGATTTCATAATAGTCTGAGAGGTTCACCAATAACAAGATATACTTGGAAAGGTAACTTGAAAATGCTTGTGTTGAAATCTCTGGCGTGTAACGATGTGAATCAGCACCTCAAGGATCAATCAGTAAGCTTATTAGCTAAAGCAGCTCATCTCCCTTGAGTGATTTACAACGATGAGTCGAAAATGTTTCCTTTAGTAGCCGACTAGCTTCGTAATTGCATATGTTCAATGTGAATTTGGAATGTCACGCTCACTGCATGAAAGTTTGCAATCTTTTAACTTACACAATGGAGAGCAGAAGAGCTGAAACATTGTGAAGAAGTGTCGCGGATTTACTTTGTGCTTCATTCTTTACTCACAACATAGTGAAGATGGAATTATTCTTTTCGAAGTTCTTAAGAGACTATTTGTGTATTTGCAAGAATATTCTGGTAGTCGATATGCTTTTACTTCATTTATTTCCTCATTTGATAATGATGTACCTTCCTCAATAACGTATCTGTGAGTTAGAGCAATAAAAATCTTAACTTATTAAATGTTAAATGTTACAGGAATAAAGATCTTAACTTATTAAACTGATTAAATGTCTGTTTGTGAATCAAATATTTATTTGAATTTGCAATGCGTTTGAATACACTACAGAATCGTTGGTGCGGATGGTATCAAATCGTTCACAAGATCGCGAAGTTACTCGCTTGAGAATAAACATAAATTATTCAATCTTCAAGTGTCGACGTTTACGACTCAACTACTTATCCCATTTGAAAATTGCTCACTGCAATGTTTCACAAAAGAAATAGCACCACAGATTTGCTTCACATTACATTTACATACATCATAACTAAAATTTATTTCGTTTTAAAACGAAATATGGAAAAACAAGAGCATTTAACAAATGAAATATGTTACTGACAGTATTGCTGCTAAATGTATTGAACGGTACAGTCGTTAACAATCTTGTAGTCGAAGAGACTATCTACAAATAATGGAAAACAACAAAAAAGCATAACCAATGTTACGTTTCCAAATTATTTTTGATTCCAAGAATTGATCAGTAGAAAAAATAAGATCAGAACACGTAAGCTTCCGCGGCTCGAGTCAATGACATCATGTCTGTCTGGTGACAACGCGTAGTGGGCTGAGAGTCCGACGTTTCGCCTGTCTTGTTGCAGGCTTCCTCAGGGCAGTGGTGATCACCCGGCGAAACGAAATATCATCAGGTTCACTCCTTTAGCAAATATATGCCATAATCGTACTGAAATATTATGTTTCGTGAGTAAATTAGGTTGGGAATTGTGAATATATTTAATAGGGAAACTACTTAACAAAGTGCGTACCTGGCTTAGTTATCTCAGAGACAACATTGCCGCTGTCTCCACAGTGACTCTCTCTATGAGGTCCTAGAGTCCCGATATTGTCGGATTTCCGACACTAGCTAAATACATAAGTTGCATTCAGCTTCGGTGTGGAGGATGATTTTAGTGACTAGTTGCTCTAGTCACTAACTAGTGGGTTTCTCTGATCAATACCACGCGAATGCCGGAGTGGTACAGTAACAAACGGACCATGGACCACTCGCGTGGCATCTTTCCTTCCTCTTTCACGATCTATCCTCTCCCATTATTCACACAAATTCATCCTTAGGTGCGCTGTACTACCACACACGTAGAGAGACCATTCGGAAGCTTAGAGGATCATCCGCCTGGGACGGCGACCTCTGGGGAGATATTTGAAAGGGAAATCACGAGCAAGACGTCGTGGACGTCGGTACCGGATCTCAACATCCAGTAAAACCCCCCCACACATCCGGGAATACAACATTCACTCCACTAACGGGACAAGTGACGTAACAGTTAAACAATAACTGAAAAATGGAACCTTCAAACAAAAAACGTTAATGCTTCTTCGCGAGGTACTTCGGGTGAACAAAGGCACACCCACCTTGGCAGCAAAATGTTGGTTGAAGCACCCTCATTAGCATCTGAAATAATGCACATATTCATCACCCTTCTTTCCCAACCTCATTGCGACCGTGAAAATAGCAAGTATGAACGCCGCAGGAAGAAGTTAGCCAGATGTGTTCAGTGAAGAAATATTTTGTCTTGATCACTTCCCTCAACCTAGTACTATCTCAAACGTAGTGCCACGCACACATCCACGCCATGCAGTTATTGGGAGTGCAGCATTCCCGTTCCTAATTCGTTTTGACGTTTTCAAAGAATGTTCGACTGTCTAGTTCAGTTGTCGCCAAAGTTCTGCATAGAGGCCATAAATTTGTGAAATTAGAAATTCCATAAACCATTGGAATGAATTTAAAAACAAACATAAATACATTTGAATAATACTGATTGTGAAATTTCAATTTTAAGAAATAATATGACTTTAATTTAATATAAAAAAAAGTAATTGAGTCACTAAATCTTGCATTGTGACATATAAGTTAACATTACGAAAAAGTAATCTTATTAGAGAATTAAATATTTCAGTCTTAAATTTATTTATGCTTGTTTGCAACAATTTTATGGATTTTGGCTTTAATGTCAATAAAATAAAAAGGTAAAATAACTTCTACCTTACCTCAAAGGCAGCAGAAATATTTTGAAGAAAACCGGTAGCCCTGAGAAATTGCAAATGGGCCATCGACTGAGGCTTCGCCTGTAGAATGATGCAACGAACTGACATTAACGTGGGAGAGAACGGGCGGGTAGATCTGTGTGACGTGGGTCGTGCATATAGGCGCAAAGCGGCCATCTCAACACGCACATGCGCGGAGGCCCATTGGCGTAGTGATGGCAAATCTTACCACAACATCGATACATCGATGCATCGCTAAAAGTTTTCAATGTCGATGAAAACATCGACGAGAAAACATCGATGTTGAAAACAATGAGGTTTTAATTGCCGATTCAATAAAAATGCTATTTTCCTATCCATTTTTAATTACAATACCTAAATGGGATATATTTTATTGTTTGAGTACCAGCATGTTAGTACTATGTAAAAATTATTATCGAATGTAAAGAATAAAATTAAAAATAAAGAACATCGAGTTTGGTATCGATTTCGTGTTTCTCTGTCGATTCAGGCAATGACACGCCTGGCGATAACATACATTCTTAACACGAGCAGCTCCCAAACTTTCTCAGATTGCACATGCGAAATGAACAGCGTGATAAAGAGGACGACGCAAAACAACTATATTGCTGTGGATTACTGATACTCTACCACGTGCTTAAAAACTCCTTTATTTAAAAAAATAAAAAATATAAAACATCGATGTTTTTGCAACAAAATATAGATGTGAAGAAAATATCGAAAGCAAAATATCGATGTTAATATATGGATGTTTCTGGTGGAAAACATGGATGTTTTTTCCCATCCTACGCAGGCGCCGTTTCTAGGCCGCGCCGCTGCCGCGCCCCGGCGCAGCGATCCACCACTGGGCGTGGGCATCTGCAGCCAGGCCGCGCTCTGGAGGAAGCGCACCGGCGCTCGTGACGCCACGCGGTGACCTGTGCCTTCGCGGCGGCAAACGAAACTTGCAGTAAACTAGCCGTACTGCGAAAACTCTAGCATGTTAGATCCCACCCTCTTCCCCATTTACCATTTCCGTATTAAACCTGTAAATATCTTGTAATCCTGTAATATATCTCTATACCCCAGGCATCACAAGGAAAGTAACATTAATTTTAACCGTGATACATAATGCATTATTTACCATAGGGCTGTATAAATTGAAACAATATGTAACAAGTATTGTATCGCAGCTTCTGGGTCAATGACCCCCATCTCGATCAGGTTGTTCGTCCAGTTTCCCTGATCCATTGAGCAAATGCTGAGATGGCCCCTTGTTTTGCTTCTGGACATAAATGTAACTTCATTATTTGTGCACGTCTTCTAGAATTCAGTGGGAAATATAGTTATTCAAATTATCGTTTCATGTTGTCGCGGCAGGAAGTGGAAAGGATAAGCCCAAACTTTGGCTTATTTATCCTTGAAAATAGATTTTATTACGGGAGCTTTTTTAATTTTTCAAAATTCTAGTAGTATATGACGTGTAGGGATCACAGAATTTTAATGTGCACACAATTCACTTTCCCAATGTTTTAACTGAAGTAGCGCGTCGTGCCAGCTGGTAATTAGCCGGTGGAGGGACTATGGCAGGCCTAGTAAGCGCAGGGCTGTGTCCGTAATAAACTCCATCTAATGTCGCCAGCCCCATTGTTCCCGACGTGAGGACTGAAATTGTGCTAAATGAGGATCTGCAGAAAAAGTAAATTACGTAGTAAAAACGAAAGGTAAAAGTATAAAAAGTAATTACGCAGTAAGTGGAAGGCATTGCATTTTGTTGATTGATTGATTGATTTTGTGTTTCCGGGTGCGTCAACTGCTTTGGTCATTAGTCCCATTAGTATAGTGCATGTTTTCTCGGGAGATGACGGTGATCTTCCCCCGCTGGATGGCGAATCCAGCGCCGACCTGCGTCGGCTGGTGGGGTTTCCCCTAACCACGACTCTCCCACCAGCGGTGCACACCGCCCCAGCCGGGACAAGCTCTAAGCTTCCGACCGATCTCCCGGAATATGTGGTAGTGTAGTTCATGTTAGTGTAAGGGGAGAGGATAGGACAAGGAAGAGGGAAGGACACATCGCGCCCGTGGCCGTTTGTTAGGGGTACTTCTCCGGCATTTGCCTGGTGTTGATCGGAGAAACCACGGAAAACTACCGATTAGAGCAGCCGGCCGTTAGAATTCTCCTCCAGACAGTGACTGAATTCGACCTAACCAGCTCGTGTCGAAAATCCTGCCGCCGTCAGGACTCGAACCTAGAATCTCCCGATCCAGAGGCGCTGCAGTGACATCAGTTGATGCACTGAGCTACCGCTCACGGTCATTTGTATTTTGTGGTCATGGTACTAAAGAAAGAAATGGAGTGGGGAAATTGAGGGAATTGGAATACACATCTCCTGTATGGTCGAAACTTGGTATCTGGTTTCATTACGCTGGGACTCCTATCATTTTAAGGCAAATAAAATCATTCGAAAAAAAATCAAAGAGTTCAAAAATGTTTGTCTTCCTACAGATACAATGTTGTTGGTAGTTTTCGTAAATAAATCCACTCTTTAAAGACAGATATTGAAATAAGGTTATGTGCAATTTTTCTAAATTGTGATTAGTTTTCGCTTAATTTGGTGGCAATTTTTAAATATTTTTTTCTCAAAAATTACTTTAATTTTTCATTCTAAATTTTCTCACCGCATGTATCAAATAGCAGTATAATATGTGCTCGTCCCATTTTCGGCGAACACTGCATTTTTGAAAATTGTAAAAAGTTAACATTACAAAAGTACAATATTGAAAATAGAGATTTTGCCTAAAATGAAATCTGTTTTAAAAAAATCAGAGCTTTAAAAAAGGTCATGTGCAATTTTTGAAAAACAAACTAGTAGTTTTCACGTAATTTTCGCTTGACGTCAATGCAGAAGTTACTTGAAGTCCGATTGATGTTAATTAAAAAAAACTCAAACACGGCTCCAAAGATTCCTTCAATTTTTTTCAACACATAGAAAGGACACTTAAAATGCTCCCTTGGAGAGTGGCACATTTCTCATATTCGTTGAACCCTCTGAATTTTCGAAAAATGCAAACTTAGAATAATATGAGAAAGCATGTGTTGTAACTCCACAAATTCGTTGTTGGTTGTGCTGTCGTCGGATTGGTAGTTTTCCCCTATATTCCAAAATCAAGCGAGTTGGGGGCTTTGAGTGAACGCATGGGGGTGGCCTCGCTCTGTTGCCAATCTCCTGCGCTCGTGCTCGGTTTTAAAGGCTGGCGATATACTTGGCCTTTCGTTTATTTTATGCTTACTTTTTGTAGAGAAAGTGATCCTTTGATCGAGAGAGAATGATGTAGCGAGAGGGATACGGAGGAATAGAAAAAAAACAACCTTCATTGTGATTTGTTTTAGAAAAAATACAGTTCTTTTTCGTGAAGGGTCTTTAGAGTATTGCAGTTTTTCTGTTAAAATTTGGATAACGTTCACTGAAATTACTGTTCAAAAATGTGCACATGCATGAGAGACAAGCACAATGAACACTGTTTATACACAGGTCGTGATGGAGCATTTCTTTTAAAAGGGGTTGTTTCGTTTTAAATACATTCTGTAGCTAGAACTACTTTTACAAAAAAGTCGAAATTATATTTCTTGCCATATTTTTTTATATTTATATGCTTTTTTAATACATTGCCATATTTTCAGAAAATATCTGATCCCTGGAAATTTTGATGAAATACAACCGGTTTTACAAAACATATTTACCCTTTCTCATTACTAGTAAAATAACAAATATTTGACGCCAAGAAAACCATGAAACTAAGTAGTTTCTTCTGTTCAGAAGTTACATTCGGTATTATCCCTATCCTGTGAACGTACACTTTCACCGTACTCCTCAGCAAGTCCTACTTAAGGTCACGTCTTCTCAAAAAAAAAAAAACCTACCGAGAAAGGACTCAACATCCCAGATGGCAAGACATTCAGCATTTTAACGAATCACAGGAAAGGGAGGGGCCCACTCATTGTATCTGGGAGCGTAATAACCACGTCCAATATTTCGAGAGGCAGATTTATGCCATTTTTATTGTCATTTCTGAAAGCGAAGGCCGTCACAATGGGCGATAAAGTGCAGCGCGCGGCCTTTTCATGAACCCCTGCTCGAGCCCCCTGCAGCCTGCCTGGGCCCACCCGTACTACCCGTCGCCTCTGCCACCACCACCGCCACCGCCATTGCCGTCGCCGCCATGTTCGCTGACACCGCCACCGCCGTCTTCGCTGCCGTCGCCGTCGTTGTCGCCGTCGTTGTCACCGTCGTTGTCGCAGTCGTTGTCGCAGTCGTTGTCGCAGTCGTTGTCGCAGTCGTTGTCGCAGTCGTTGTCGCAGTCGTTGTCGCCGTCGTTGTGGCCGTCGTTGTGGCCGTCGATGTGGCTGTCGTTGTCGCCGTCGTTGTCGCCGTCGTTGTCGTCGTCGTCGCCGTCGTTGTCGCCGTCGTTGTCGCCGTCGTTGTTGCCGTCGATGTCGCCGTCTTTGTCGCCGTCGTTGTCGCCGTCGTAGTCGCAGTCGTTGTTGCAGTCGTTATCGCAGTCGTTGTCGCCGTCGTTGTGGCCGTCGATGTGACCGTCGTTGTCACCGTCGTTGTGGCCGTCGATGTGGCCATCGATGTGGCCGTCGTTGTCGCCGTCGTTGACGCCGTCGTTGTCGCCGTCGTTGTCGCCGTCGTAGTCGCAGTCGTTGTTGCAGTCGTTGTTGCAGTCGTTGTTGCAGTCATTGTCGCCGTCGTTGTGGCCGTCGATGTGGCCGTCGTTGTCGCCGTCGTAGTCGCCGTCTTGTGGCCGTCGTTGTCGCCGTCGTTGTCGCCGTCGTTGTCGCAGTCGTTGTCGCAGTCGTTGTCGCAGTCGTTGTCGCCGTCCTTGTCGCAGTTGTCGCCGTTTTCGTCGCCGTCGTCGTCGTAGTCACCGTCGTCACCATCGTCGTCACCGCTGCCATCGTCGTCCTTTCTGTCACCAATGCCAAATTTTCCTATGCCACCGTGCCGCCGTCGCCGTATCTTCGCTGAGAGCGACACAACCTGTATCGCCAACGTTACCGTCACCATCCCGCTATCGTCGTAGCCGTCACCCTTGCCGACGACATTGTCAGGATGCCAATGAGTTGTCGAAATCGCCATCGATATCGTCGTATCGGATTATTATCGTCACTGTCGATATTCCTGTCGCTGAAAATCTTACTGCTACCGCAGACAACACCACCATCATAACTACTTTCAATTCGCCAGCACCACAGCCGGCTCATCGTTTCAGAACGCATTGCAGTGACCTCCACTTCCACCACGATCGCCGTCACATGCACCGACACCCTCACCATTGTCAAAGTCTCCCATGCCACCGTCCCGCGTCGTGTCCGCTGCCGTCGGTTCGCCCCCCCCCCCGCCGGCTCGTCGCGCGTTGTGTTCAGTTGTAATTAAACTCGAATGTCGCCCGGATCCTTTATGAGAGAGGGGAGGGCCGAGCCCTGCGTCATAAATTCCTTGCGCTCAGCCACTTTATCGCTGTCCCCGGCCGAGAAACACGAGAGGAACGGCGGCGCGCGGAAGGTCGACCGCGCAGACAATCGATTGCGGTTGGGTCTGTGCACTCCGGGAATGGAACGCGGAATGTTGGCGACCCTGCAAGGCCCTAGAGAAGAAGCGAGGTCCTAAGATCGGACAAAGCTCTTGATCTGTTGGGGAAATTGATGAAATAATGTAAATTATGGACTGTTGAGACTATTAATGTTATTTCTAACGAAATTAACTGGATTTTGTTTCTTTTTACCGGATTAAAGTCGTTTTACCCGATTGCACGAAGCCAAAATGAGGGTTGTATTTCTAATGATAAAATCATCTATTGATCACAGAACCTTTTCTCAGGATCGGGCAAAATACTTTAAATTTAGTATTTAAATTCTTCACCGAAATACATTGTAAATAAGTATTTCAGTACATATTGAATATATACATAAATACAATTGAGACTATTAACGTTATTTTCAACGAATTTAACTGGATTTTGTTTCTTTTTACCGAATTAAAGTCTTTTTACTCGATTGAAGGAAGTCAAAACGAGAATTGTATTTCTAATGATAAAAGCACCATTGTGATGACAGAACCTTTTCGCAGGGTTGGGCAAAATACTTTAAATTTAATATTTAAATACTTCGCAAAAATACTATGTAAATAAGTGTTTAAATACATACTCAAAATACATTAGGTTTTCAATTGCAATATATATATATATATATATATATATATATATATATATATATATATATATATATAATACTCAAAATACAGTAAATACAATAATTTTACATTATACATTTTCATTGCAACAATATATTATAATGTTAATTACAATAAATTACTAATACCTGTAAACAAGCATAAATTTCTGAGAAATAACTAAAACTTTCAAATATAAATCACTCTCAGTTATACTTTTTCAAAAACACTTTCAGATATGAAACGCTTTCAAAATATGTCCAACTCAAACAGCATTTCCTTTTAAAACGATTAGTTTTTCAAACAAGTCAGTAAACCCCTAGAATGCAAAACCTCTAAAGGAAAACAGTTGTTGAACAGGAGCTGATGAACATAAACCTGTGTTAAATGAAATAAAAGCTTTTTTTATTGTTGGATAATGTTCAGTATTTTTAATGATTTATGATTTAAAAATGAAGAGAATTCAAGTTCGACAGCTAAGAGGAGCTTTTATTTTTGTTTCAATGAGGTCCATTCACTAGCTGTGTCAAACAAAAGAAACTATCTTCGTTATCTTCTTGATCTGTATTTAAAGTATTTTAAATATTACATTTTTAAATACACCAATTTTATGTATTTAAATACATCTCTAAAATACATGACCAAAAAAACTGAAAATGCAGTTTCGCAAATACAAAATGTATTTAAAACATATTTCAAATTCAAATATTTAATTACTGCGCAACCCTGCATTTTCGTAGTTTTTTAAAACTTATTGATCGCTAAATTCATCCTGTGAATCTCAACATGCGCTTACACCTTTATGAATAAATTTCTTTCCTAAAAATGACCAATTTTTTTATCGAAAAAACTGCACAAAAACCAGAAATATTTTGTTAAAAGGGAAAAACTGTGTAAGTCCTATAAAAAGCAGTATCCTAAAATCAGTGGAGCATGAAACAGTTTATTAATCAACAGGGGATCTTGAAAAATCAATTAATAACCATTACAGACAGGATGGTGTGTATGTGGTTGGCAGATGCAGCTTTGAAGCCACATCCCAAGGTGTCCGCCTAGTCAGAGATAGTTTCCTTCGTGAAGGTTTTGGTTTCCTCCCGTTCTAGTAAAGCGTCGACTTCTGTGGCAAAACGGGTTTAGCATCCGCAAATACGGTTCTCTGTTCTCTGCAAGATCCTTATTCAGTATATCCTCTCGTACGTCTTCCTTTCCGTAACTTCACGTTAGAGAACGTACTTGCAGTATTTTGAAACGTGCACAGAAATCGGTAAAGTTTAACATAATCGGCAATTATAAAGTAATAAACAAGTTTGACAGTTCATAGACAGTATTAGTTATGTAGACAGGGCATGCATTTACCGTAATTTACCTCAGTGTTGGAGCAGTGATTTAATTACTTTTGTTTTTATTTACGGTACGCAAGTTTTAATACTCTGTCGAGCTTCTTTTCGCAATGTCTAACGCAGAAGTCTCTTTTAAATAATAATGAATATTAACCAGAAACCTTGTAGAAATGGACGTGATGTTGAATATCTTTTGCTTTCCCAAAATACTTTCCCAAAAAAAGGAACTTGGAAGTATTTTAAATATGTTTCTTCTTTCTCCATCCTTTCATTTAAGTTTATTGATACATTTTATTTATTACTGAGGATTATATCAGCATTCAGCTGACTTCTAATAAACATTTACTAAATCACAAGACATTAATTTATTTATTTATTTATTTTACGTCAAAAAACAGTTAAAACTGTGTAGTGAATTATGTGCACATTTGGGAGAAGTGAATTATGTGCACATTTTCAAAATTCTGTGATCCCTACACTGTCATATACTACTAGAATTTTGAGTTAATAAATTAATTAAAAGAAAGCTCCCGTATAATAAAATCTATTTTCAAGGATAAATAAGCAATAAAGTTTGGGATCTTATCCATTATGTCCTTAGTCAAGGAATAATACTTCCTGCTGCGACAACATTGAAACGATAATTTGAATAACTATATTTTCCACTGAATTCTAGAAGACGTGCACACATAATGAAGTTACATTTATGTCCAGATGCAAAACAAGGGGCCATCTCAGCATTTGCTCAATTGATCAGGGAAACTGGACAAAAAACCTGATCGAGATGGGGGTCATTGACCCAGAAGCAATACAATACTTGTTACATATTGTTTAGAATTATACAGCCCAAATGGTAAACAATACATTAAATATCACTGTAAAACTTGTTACTTTCCTTGTGATGCTCAGTATAGTCTCGCACTTCTTATGGGAATACACAATAATCACAGACACGAGCTTCAATGATAAATATGTACAGGTTTATTCACAATATGTACAATAATACTTTAAGTTACTCAGCTCTGGTAGATCTTTACTTCCCTGATCGCAGGAGCGATCCTTAAAAATGAATAACTGACTCGTGGCCCGCGCCACTCCTCAGCGAGCCTCCCGCACACAGCAGACAGCTCCGGCGACCTCTTGTCACCCGTGGATATAGTCCACAACGGCGTCCCAACACATGGTTTGCCGCACGAGCCTAGCTCGGCTCCGCACCGCCCTGGGCGCAAGTTTTTGTGCGTTCGCACGAGGGTTCCCTCTCAGCTCAACAAACCCCACCCCCGCGCTCTGCGTTTGTTCTTATATAGCCCCCACCCACGTGACCTGAAACGTCACTGGGTTTTGCACACGGCCCACACGGACCGCTTTGCCAGGCATTTTTGGACATCCATTTCCCTGGATTCCAAGAATTTGACACGCGGCACGCGGCAAAAATGCGCTGTCCCGTACTTTGGGCATCCCTTTCCCTAGCTCTTAGGATTTCCCAGAATACCTCGGCGTGTCACATCCTGCCTGGCCCCTGGCGTCTAATCCTCTGCCGCCGCCCTTTGTGGCGGTTGCTAACTGTAGTCCTACAATACGTTACATACTTCTCCATACCCTATTTTGAATTTTTTATGCAGGATATAACCACAATAAAAAATTCGTCCCGCAACTAGATTTGTGGATCTGGATATGATTATACCATTTACCTGGCCATTGGGCTCACACTCTATTGATTTCTCTAACCTACTCTATATTTACAACATATTTTTTTTTTATCAAAATCTAGCTAATATACATAACTAACCTACTTCACGTACCTCCTTTCATTCTAATATATACAATTTTCTACAATCTTAAATTACATACAGTCTGCTGCAATTACCTCCGTAGTATTCACAATCAAATGATGTGATACTTTCCCTGATACCCCCAGAACCAACAATGTCTTCAGAGCTTCACTTTGAACCCATAATTGCACATACATAAGACACACATGAAACAAACAGAATACACAAACAATACACTTTCAACAATTTGTTACATATATACAGTGATTCTTCTCTTGTCTTGATTTTATACAATGCAATCAAGTGATTCGGTTCAGTGTAGCCCTCCGCATTCCCAGTTCAGTTCCATGTATCAGTAAAACATACGGCTTAAGGCATCAGCATTTACGTGATCCTTACCCCTTTTATGAATAATTTCTAAATTGTATGCTTGGATCATTAATGACCAACGCATCAATCTCGGGTTCTTACTTGAACAATTATTTAGCCATACTAATGGGTTGTGGTCTGCTTCCACTTTAATTTTTGCATTTCCATCCAAATAGTACTTTAATTTCTGCAATGCCCATATTATGGCTGTGCACTCCTGTTCTGTTGTACATCGTAATAATTCCGAATCTGTGAATTTACGACTTAAGTATAACACCGGTTTTTCTTCTCCTCTATCATTATACTGTGCCAAAATGATGCCAATACCTCTTTTTTACGCATCACACTGCACTATAAAATCCTTATTAAAATCTGGCGCGTGAAGGACGGGTTCGTGACAGAGAGCGTTCCTCAGTTTCTCGAATGCCATCTCGCATGCTGGCGTCCACGTTACCCTGCCTTGCCGTTCGCGACCTCGCAATAAGTCCGTTAATGGCGCTGATATACCCGCATAATCGGGAATAAATTTCCTGTAGTAACCCGTTAATCCGAGAAAAGTACGCACTTGCTTTTTCGTTTGAGGTACGGGGTGCTCTTTAATAGTTTTTACTTTGGCCTCTACCGGCCGCATCATGCCACTACCAACCATGTAGCCTAGATATTGCACATTCTTACGCGCGTATTTACACTTGCTTGGCTGCACATGCAACTTCGCTTTCTCTAATATTAGAAACACCTGCTCTAAATGTCTAAGGTGTTCTTGCCATGTGTCGCTATAAATGGCGATGTCATCCAAGTATGGGACTGCAAATTCTGCACATCCTGCTAATAAAGCTGCCATCATCCTACTACACTGAAAAGGTGCATTTTTTAGCCCGAAGGCAATCTTAATGGCCTATACGTGCCAAAGCTTGTACAGAAAGCCGCATATCTTTGCGCTCTCGGAGTGAGCGGTATCTGATGATAAAATTTTGCTAAATCCAATGTAGTAATAATCTTAGCTGCCGCCACTGCTTCTATCCTCTCCTCCATGTTCGGCAACGGAAAATATTCTGATTTTATAATTTGGTTTAGCTTGCGATAATCTACGCACGGTCTTGGTTTTCGTCCCGGCGCCTCTACAAGAATCATAGGGGAAGCATAATCAGAGTCGCCTATTTCGATTATGTTATCCCGTAACATCTTCGCGATTTCTTCCTGCAAAATTTTTGATTGACGCGGCGATATTCGATAAGGCGCACTTCTTATCTTTTTCGACTCGTCCGTCAATTCAATGTCCATGGTGACGACATCCGTCAACCCTGGTCTGTCTGAAAATATATGCTTGTACTTTACAATTAAATTGGGCAGTTTGTCGCGGAACTCGTCTTCGACTTCTGTTCCTTCGAGCATAGC